>JAABNV010014914.1:7158-20274 GCA_033439845.1 Ispidina picta | reverse complement strand
CTGGCTGGCAGGGGAGGTGTTGGTACCTACAGACACCACCAGCCAGGTGTCTGGCTGGCTGGCAGGGGAGGTGTTGGTACCTCTGGAAGCAGGTGTGGTGCAGAGTGACCCACAGGCAGCAGTGACAGCAGCAGTACTCACGGGCAGGGTGAAAAAAGTGGGATGTTTGGATTCATCTTCATATTTCCCTTCTGCCGAGCCCCCCGCCTCCACCACCTTCGACGTAGTGTTCTTGCCAATCCCCATGGCTTCCAGAATGGCAGGGACTTGCATGCAGCCCCCGGGGGATGCTGCTCGGGCCAGAGAGGAAGGAGAACTTCTTATTTGAACAGCAGCACCCCCAGGACTTGCAAGAGTGCTCAGAAATCCTGCTGGGTCATGAGGGCTACCTCTTTAAGTATCATTAGCAGCAACAGCACCTAGAATTGGAGAAAGTATTGTCATTCCTTGATCACCCAAGGCAGATGGACAAGCACACGTGCCTGTCCCCTTCCACATGACACCAACTCTGATCACTCCTGGATCTGATCAGCAGCAGACTGCCCTGAAGATAAGGCTGAGGTTTGTTCAACTCCTTCTGAATGGGACCACTGTGATTATTCCCTCGTTGTTCTCTCGTGGTCACCCAATATGAAGGTTTCAATGTCCTACTGGTTGTATTCCAGTTCCCCAAGTATTTCCAAAGAGATTTCTGCGAGCAGTTTGCCTGTATCCAGCTCTGCAGGGCTGCACAACAGCCACTGCAAGCAGTACTCAGGCTTCAAAGAGTGTAAATGTGTAGAGCTACTCATGAATCCTCTGCAGGACTAAATCCTTCCTCTTCAAAAAGCTACTTTAATAGAGTACCATCCAGGAAGCTGAGACTGGAGGGACAGTGAGGCACAGCTGACTGTCAGACAGGCAGAAACAGCCCTTCCCACCAACACCTTCACCTCCAGTAAGCCCTGTCACCTGCCTCACGGTGCTGCAGCAACTGCTTCAGGGCAGAGCTGCACTTTAGGTAGTGTCAGTGCTGGGGTGGCACAAAGTCTGTACAGTTCACTGGATCTCTCTCCTGTCCCAGAGGGGTCAGAGCTGCACTTTAGGTAGTGTCAGTGCTGGGGTGGCACAAAGCCTGTACAGTTCACTGGATCTCTCTCCTGTCCCAGAGGGGTCAGAGCTGCACTTTAGGTAGTGTCAGTGCTGGGGTGGCACAAAGCCTGTACAGTTCACTGGATCTCTCTCCTGTCCCAGAGGGGTCACTGCCATGCAGTTTTCCCACATTCACTCCTTGAATCACCCTCCCAGTCCACGGTCACCCCTGTTGCCCTTTCCAAGACCAAGGAACATTAATTATCAGATTTGAGTGTGAACTTCCTCCAGGACAGCACAGAAATCTGCAGTGAGACAAGTTTTGCAACCTGTGGTTACTGAGCTCAGAAAATGAAGGTGCAGCTGCAGATGAACCAAGCCCAGCTGGGGAGACAAGGACCCCACAGACCCTTAGAAACAGCCTTTGCAAAACCCTATCAAGTGACATTTTCTGCAAAGCCAGGAACACATCCAAGCAACCAAGACCACTGCACTCTGGCCTTACTTCAAAAGCCAGTTAATGACATTTTCCCTTAATTGCTGGAGGTGGAAATGCAGCTAATGGGCATTCACACACCACAGCTATGCATCTAACAAGAGAGGAGAGGCTGGGTTTGTTCTTCAGCCTCCCTTCAAATGCTGCTCAGGAAAAGGCAGCAGCTTGAATGGCTGCTGTAAGTGCAGCAACAATAATGGAACTTGACAAAGACCCTTCTGCTCGGGGCAATTTAAGGCTGTTTGAAAAATTACTCAGTGCTAATATTTTAGAACGTCTTAATAGCTGTTAATTGCCCATTTGCTAGAAAATTCTGGTTACCTGAGGTGAGACAGATAGTGATCTTTCGAAGAGATGCATCTTCTTAAGAGAGAAAAATATACATACAGAACTACTCCTTGGGCACCGAGGTACCCTTGAAGCATTCCTAATTAAATCAGAAAGGAATGGAAAGTAGTGCCTTCAAACAAGGGTTTAATTAAGCCTTGTTTCTTAAGGTAAATATGATGACAGCATAATTAATTATTTCTCACTTGAACTTAAGACCAAAGGAGGAGATTATTTTGAGTGCAGGCAGTTGTGCTGTGCTAATATAAAAGGCATTCCCATTTTCAGCCTTTCCCCACAAAAGTGCAGATGTCTGGGCACAGGAGCAGCTCTTGACTGCTCCCCAGCACGTGGGCAGGTAGCTGGTGCTGCCCCTCTCAGCTCTCAAAGCTGTCTGCACAGGTCTGAGAGGTGAGGTGACCAGGCCACAGACATCAGTTCAGGGTCTGGGGGCAGTGGTGGTGTCTGGAGTGGGGTTATTTTTGAGGGGGTTTGTTGCTGTTCCCATAGAGACAAGAGAGTTTGTGTTGGGGTTTTTGTTGTTGTTTTTTTTTTTCCTGCCAGAACAGAAAAAAAAATAGAAAATAAAATAATCTGGCTTTTTCTGTCGTAGACATGCTTTATTCTCCAAGAAAATCAGTGATGGAGACAGGCGTAGTTTAGTCTGGCAACTTTATCATCCCAGACTGGAAAGGAAAAGGACAGGGCAGAATTACACCTCTGACAATTGCAGCCATGCCAATAAACACCAGGGTAAGAGCTACACCAGCAGGAACCTGCCATTCAGGGGAGCTGGTTTAAGATAGCAGGATAAGCTTCTTAGTTAGCATTAACTGGCATCTCCACTGATGCAAAAGAAAAGACCAGATAATCCTATTTCTCTTGGTGTGGCAAACCAGTAAGACCGCTGTCTCCTCGAAGATGAGGTGATCACTCCTCAGGAATTGTTCTTGAGAATCACATCAGGGCAGCACACAATAAGCTCTGTATTCGTTCTTGGAAGCTGAAACACAAGAGCTAGGTGAAAGTGTTTGGATGAGGGCTCCCAGATGATGAACAAGCAACTCCAAATTAAGGCAAAAATAACCTCATCTGCTACTTCTCCTCGGGAAAGGGAGTGTGTGCTTGTGTATTTTTATTCTTCAGTCAGAAGTGTCAAACTGAAACACATCTTCAGGCAGCAGACTGGGTTATCTGACAGATATCAGTCTTCTGCATCAAAGCTCTTCCTCAGCAGCCAGCAGTTAACAAGATGACACAGATGTTTTACAGCTCTCCCTGACAAAGCCAGCTGATCAGAAGCTGGGAAGTCATGTAAACTGAGATAAAACTCATTCAACATCAGGGAGGTACAGGCAGTAAAATGGACCCTGCATCAAATGTGGAAAGGCTAGAAGTGAAATTTCCACCAATACTGATTAACATTCATCTCTCTCTCCTCCAAATTACCTCCTGTGCTCATACATGATTAACCCAGGAAGACCAAAAGCTGACAGGAGTTTACAAGTCTTTAGATAAGATTAGAACCTGGCCAAACAGCCTACTCCAGGGGCTGGCCCAGGTACAGGTTTAGAGGAGAAAAGCCCTCCTAGGTGTGGAAAGGCCACTGTGCACCTTCAACACTCTCCTCTCCAACACACCTCTTAGAGCAGCAGTGTCAGACAGCATTAGCCAGCTGAACAGGGTGGTCTCCCCACGGTGACCATGGGAAACCAGGGCCCACCCAGGGCTGGTGGCCTTGCCCTGCTGTGCCAGGACACACGGGTGGGGAAGGGGCAGTCACACAGGCAGCTGGGGCTGAAGCAGCTCCCAGGGGTGCTGACAGAGCTGCCACCCAGCAAGCACATGGGGCAACACCCTGCCCGGGACCTGTCTGGATTCACAGATGGCTGAAGAGCCATGAGAGCTCAGGCTGTTGCATGGACTAAGAAGATTAGAATCCAATTAAGGTGACAGCTTAATTACATTCTTCAATTTATTATTTGCAATTAGCTGTCAGACTCATGTGAATAATGACTTTCTCCTGCAAGAAGACATGATGCACAGCTAGAAGTTGCCTAAAATTTAGCTTCACCTAAATTGTAGATAGATTCCAAACACTTGTGGTGAGAAACATGAACTGCAGCAGAGTATCTGGAGTTCCCTCCAATGGCAGATCAAGTGTTTGGCATCTCTGCAACTCAAGCACTTGTGTTTAAATACAAGTTATGCTCTGTGTCTGAGATTGAGCTTCTGCCAACAGACACATGATGGCAATGGGGAAAGGGGCTGGACTCCCTGCACATGAGGATTGAGACAAGTCTGAGCAGAAGATAAAACCCATTTTAAAACTCACTTCACTGCTCAGTACCCACTCCTGAGAGTGCTGCAGAGCCATGCTGGAAAGGGCACAGTGTAGACTGTGACTTAAGGTCAATTCTCAGTGTCTGTTCCACCAGACTATCCACAATTTAATCCAGTAACAAGTGCATCATATTCACTTTGTTTCATTGCAAATAATAATTTAAAACAAAGATCCTTGAGGCCCAGCAGCTGATGCCACTCCACAGCAGCAGAGCCATACCAGAGCCTGCATGCTGGGACAGGGCTCCTCACACTCTGGTGCCAGCTGATGCTCATCAAGAGACACAGGGCTCAGGTCAGCACAGAAAAGCTGCAGAAAGTGGCAGGAGATCAGGGAAGGTCAGAAAGAAACCCCTTCCCCACACCACTGCCAGCCTGACTGGGGAACAGGTGTGCTTCTGTGCTTCCAGGACCAGCAAGGCAGGCAATGCAGGAGCTCTGTGGCAGCTCCAATTGAACAGTCACTTTCGTGGCCCTGTTACCTGGCCAGACACACAACCCAACACTAAACTCAAGGCAATTCCCAGTTAATCATGGGACAGCAGCTTTCTCCAGATTGCCATTGGTTCCAGTCACACCCATCATGCACAATTCTGCACTGATTTTCTGCCATTAAGGTATTAATAAAACAAAGGCTTCTCTGCTGTTCTCGACACGCCCCGGGACCCACAGGCACTGTGGTTTGTATTCATACGTGTCCTGCTCTCCTAACTCCTGAGTGAGGCTTTTTTTTAATCCTAGAAGAACCTCAGAAGAAGATTCCTCCTTCCACTCCCCAGCCTCCCTGCACAGCCATTCACACATTGAACACACAATGCAGCAAGCCTGAGAAATCATTAAACACAGCTGCACGTTGTCAAGGGGCTTAAAAAATTAATGACCAAATTAACAAGCAATCAAAAAAGCAGCCACTGCTACTGAGAGCTGTCCAAAAACCTGCCTGATCTTCTCCTACGAAGCAAAACCGTGCTCCCTGCTTCCCAGGTTAACAAAGCAAGGTTTACAAAGCCCAGCCAGCACTGGTGAGACCCAAGTGCTGCTTCAGACCCACGAGCACCAGCCTCTTTGGTCTGAAAACTGCTCATGATTTGTCCCTTCAGGTACCTCTTGCAACCCAAGTTTGTTCCCATGCAATAAAATGAAGGACTATGTCCTTAAATGCCACAGAGAAGACTTCTCCCTTTCCACCCCAGAGCAAACTACACCCACACCTAAAAATGTGTGAAACTATACTTCAAATTCCTAATGCAATTACTACACAGAGGCACCATTTCCCTTTTCCAGCAGGAGACAAAGTGCTGCTGAATATTCCCCAACTTCATCACACTTGGAGTCGAGGAGCACCTTAAGAAGTTTCGCTCCCAAGCGAGTTTCTCACTTCAAAGTCTTCAAAGCACCAACATATTCTTTCCTTGTAGGCACTAATGAATTTTTAAGTAGTTGGTATTTTGACTGCCATCCAGAACCCTATGTCTTAACAACTGACCAACGTTATTAGGGCATGTCTGCACAAAGACACACAGGAAAGTTATGCCAAGCTCAAACCTTCCGTTGATTTAAAGCACATTAGCTAAATCTCATTAAGGTCCTGTGTGAATGAGCTTGTTGAGAAGAGGACTTAAATCCAGCTGAATGAGATGTTTTAACAAAGGATCTCACAGCCTTCAAAAACTGCATGTTTAGCTACTCAAATTATTAAAAAAGAGTTTATTCAGGCTGAGTCTAAACAAAAATATTAGAAATATTACACTGCCAATAAACACAGGGCAACCTGAAGGAGAGTCTGGTCAAAACCAGTACTGGCTGAGCTGCTCCTTGCTCATCTTCCACCCTGTTTCTCCCATTTTATTGTTCCAACAGGCAGCAGCTTTGCCCAGTTTCTGCTCAGTGCCACCCTCCATCAGAGATCCCATCAGCAGGATGTTAACAGACTGAACGCAGGGCTGAGGAAGAACTACTCAGGACACACAGACTCCATCTGCAGCAGCAGAGGCAATATGTGGGTGGTAATTTTAAGCTCAACACCCAGTGACAGGTACCAAAGGACACCTGCAGCACTGACAGGTAGGGATGGTGCTCATGGCCAAGTACCACGGTGTGTCACTGGGCTTCATAAAGCACACCACCACCTTACAGACTCCTCTGAAGCTCAGTGCCCCTCTCCATCGTACACACCAGCCTGGTTTACAACGGCATCCAGCCCCTGCACTCTCCCTGGGAAGCAGTAATCATCTAGGAATTCAGATACCTCCACGTTATTATGGATGTTAATGCACAGTTCATTAAGCTCCTTCAGAGAACCTGAGCACACACTGCTGCTTTTCTCAGCTTTCTTTGTACTTCTACTTGGCACTCTGATGAAAGCCACTCTTTTTTCCAAGACCTTAATCACATTAAAATGAAGGTGAAGTTAGAGACTCATCTAGGAAAAAATTTGTTTATTAAGCAAATCAGGGTAATGTGCCAACTTCTTCAATTCTGAATACGAAGCTCCTTTCCAAAGGCTTAGGCATGGCTAAGGTTCTTTCTGAAAGAGATACTCCTTGCTGAGAGGAGAAGTTTTAGTGCAGTGAGCAACACAAACCCAGCGTGCAACTGCACACCCAACAAACCACCCTGAGTTATCAGTCCAGCTTGTCTTGAAAGAAAGAGTTCACTTCCACGCCACTTAATAAAAGATCTGGAATTCAAGAAACTGACAAACACCAAGATGCTGTATTTCCGGGGTCAGGCATTCTTAAACTTTTTACTACACAAACCTCATGTAAATTGCAGAAGTTAAAAGCAACATGAAGTTTGCAGGTAGCAAAAGGTAAATACTCCTGACTTCTCAGCGCTCACCATTTTCAATGAAAAAATGAAGCCCCCAATCTCCTCAAAAAGACACTGAAACTCAGTCACTGAACAATGAGCGTCAGGTGTGTGAAGCAGCTGAACCTTTGGGATCAGCCCAAACAGCCGAGTTCCAAGGCTCCAGAACCCACACCAGTCTGCCCAGACAGTGCCCCTCCCAGCCCCGCTCGGCTGCCGCAGCCTGGGCACAGCCGGGACAGGGAGGGGTTTCTGCCTGGCTCTGCTTGTGTAACCGCCCGTGCACAGTCCCACCTGGGTGTTACACAACTGCGTGTGCCCAGTCTCCCTGGGTGTTACACAGACACGTGTGCCTATGGGCGTTACACAGACACGTGTGCACAGTCCCACCTGGGTGTTACACAGCCACATGTGCCTATGGGTGTTACACAGACACGTGTGCACAGTCCCACCTGGATGTTACACAACTGCGTGTGCCCATGGGCGTTACACAGCCGCATGTGCACAGTCCCACCTGGACATTACACAACCACGTGTGCCTATGGGCGTTACACAGACACGTGTGCCCAGTCCCCCTGGGTGTTACACAGCCACATGTGCCCAGTCCCACCTGGGCGTTACACAACCACGCGTGCCCACGGGCATTACACAGCCGCAGGGAGCCCCGGACTGCCTGCTGGGCACAGCCAAGGGTCCCAGCCCAGGGCACCGACATCAACCCCACCAAGGAGCTGCCTTCCCAAGCACACTGAAATCCATCCCGGGCCCTCAACATTCACATTGCATAAATATTTACCCGCCTGGCTCCAGCAGCTGCAGCGGGGACTGGGATTTCTCCACCGAGTTTCCACTGGGCTCTGTTGTGCAACTTGCACGGAAATATTTTTGTTTGCAAATTAGTCAGTTTTCAGGAAGTCTCGGATCTCAAAGCTCTGTTCTCAGGGACAAGGTTTAGCAATCACCTCACAAGAACAGATAACTCACAATGCAGCTTGTGCTGGGCTCATTCACTTCCTAACTGAAGGAGCTGCACAGAAGTGATGTTCAGGGCTGCAGAGCAGAGGGAGGTGGAAAGGGAGGCAGGAACAGAAGTGAGAAGCTGAAACACCAACCAAGTGTTAATTGACCTGCAGTCCTTTGACATGAGCCCTCTGCAGGACAGCACTGTCTCTAAGCTGCTCTTACACCTCCAAACATCACCTGGTTAAGCATCTCCCACCCCTGCTTGGGTGATCACTTGACATCACTACACACATTCCTTGAGGGAAGTACCTCCTCTCCCAACACACCATGTGCTTGTAGGATGAATGAGACACCAGCACAGCTCTGCAAACGAGGCCATGGAACAGGTCACCAGAAAGCAGGTCCCAGCTCCAAGCTGCTGCTCCCACCATGCACAGCACCACAGGTCCCAGGTGCACCCACAAGAGCACTGCAGGGCACCACCAGGGTCTCACCCAAAAAGCACCTTTGGAGCCCAGATTCCAGGTGAAGCCAGGCCACTGGTGCCATCTGCCTCCCCTCATGCCAGCCTCCACTGTCAGGCCCCGAGAGCTGCAGCTCACCCTGGGCACATCTGGTTCCTGCATCAAAGAGCTAATGCTGAATGGGGCAGGTTTAATTGAGAGCTGCCACTCGTTATGAGCAAGGCTCGTTACTCACCATTTGCTAAGGACGCCTGGAAGGGAGCCAATTATCTCCACTGATTATTTTATGCAATGTGTGTATATAAAAGCACATTATGTTCCAGCATTTAATCTCTGCTGCAGAGAGATGTGGAAAAGTTTCCTCCTCCGCTTGCTCTTTGTCCAATCACTAGATTCCTTCCCTTGCCCTTCTGAGTTCCCCAGGTTTTCACAAACATTAGCATCTCATTTCAACACAGAGAAAGTTCTCAGCCCTCAGTGCCCAAGTTTTAAGGCCATGAAATACAAACTGCTGGACCAGAGCCCTGCAAGAGTACTCACCTGTGTGTTGTTATTATGCTCTTGTGGAATACCCTGGAAATTGTTTCAGATTCAAGGTGCTTGGTGCACTCACAGGGGCTACAGGACTAAGGGATCAGTAGCAAGAAAAAAAAGTTAATGTTTTGAAAGAAACGAGCCATGTGGTTTTTACTCCAGTGTCTATAATCCAGGGTTTGTTTGTAAGTGGCTGTATGACACCGTGCCAGGACCTGAAATGCTGCTCACCCTGAACACCACAGTTCAAAGTATAATTGAGCTCAGTGCAAGTAACATTACTTAAGTATCCAATTAAACATGACTTGTCTATTTACCTTACATTTAAAACTAATCGCTCCAAAGTTCATCACTGGCCAGTGGAAAATTTCATCATTCAGAAAGATTTATTTCTGATTACTTCGTATTTACACTCAATAACTTAGTTCAAATAAACCACCTCCTACTCTGGATGCCTCCACTCCAAACCCACCTTCCATGACCGGCGGCCTGGGCAGATCTAATCTCAGGCTGTGTTACAGTGCAGGGATATTTGATCACCCCAGGGTGTTAGTTCCAGACAGAACTGCTGCAGCTGCTGTGGGCACTGGGTGTTCCACAGCACACTTCATCCTCACCTGGCAGCACCAGGGGAGAGCAGACCACCAGAGGCTGTGACAGCTGCTCTGACTGGTGAGGTGAAAGCGCAGCAGGCAGCTTCAGCACACCCTGTGCTGTGAGGATCCCACACAGATTGTCATTTTTATTACCTGCTTAACACCTGAAACTCAAACTGGCAGGAGCGTTGCTGTCAGAGAGAACGTTACACCTGGGAGGAGATCAGCATGAGAAAATACAGTTTTTGCCTTCTTAGGCAGACAGCAGTCAGTCTAAGGATGAAACAAACACCCCAGAGGGCCCCAGTCAAATCACAAACGTTTGTTGTTAGACACACACTGGTAAACTCACAACTTACTGGCAACTTGGATTCAAGCAGCACCAGGGGAGGGTCAGATGGGCATGAGGGAAAATTCTTCACTGAGAGTCAGACACTGGCACAGGCTGGGTCCCCAGCCCTGAGGGTGTTTCAGGGTGGTTTGGATGTGGGTTTGAGGGACATGGGTTAGGGGTGAGCTGTGTAGAGCAGGTTCATGGTTGGACTGGATGAACCCAAGGGGCTTTTCCAACCTGAATGACTGTGATTCTAACCTTCAAGTCTGGTATTTATCCTGAGGCCACCTTCCTCAGCTTTGCAGCACTCAGGACAAAATTCTCTTCTGAAATCACCTGTTTCCACTGTGCTTAACACACTGTGGTTCTCACACCACCACTGACAGTAATGTGACCCAGTGACCACAAACACCCAGTGGTTAAATCACTCCACTGAACCCCATATATTGCCAGGTGAAGTAACAACACATAGATGCCTCACAAACACTCAGCAGTTACAAGGCACCCTGCTCAGAGCAATGCTGTCAGAAAAAGGCAGCTGTCCTTTGCAGGAACATCAGGTGGGTGAGGTCACATTTATGATGACCAAACGTGTCCCCAAATTACATTCTGTAAGCAGTCTCCTAATTTAAATGTATTTCCTACCAAAGTCACAGTACTTAATCTTGCAATTCAGTGAAAAGACTCAGATTATACAGTAGGGTCCCCTGAACATCTTCCAGAAAACACTTAATACAGAAAACAAGAAAATAGCATCACATCCTAGTAGAATAAATATATCTCCTTCCACCCACACCCTGGAACAGCAGGAAGATGAAGCCATTCAGTTTGATCTCACAGAGACATGTACAAATCCACAGCCATTCCCTGAAAAAACACTTCCCACAAGGTGTTTTAATATGAAACATCCACTGCTTCTCTTCCCTGATGCTGTATCAGACACAAAGAACTGCTGAGTGCTTGGGCATCCTGAGGGTTCATTCAGTGAGCTGGGCAGGCTGATACGACTGAGCCTGGCAGAGGGTACATCCCTCAGATCCAGCAGAGGAGACCCCAGGGACCCCTTGTCACACAAACTCCTCTTTGCCCACCAAGTGAATGCCATGATTGTGCTCAACTCCCTTTCTGATCTCCAGAGTTCAGTCACAGCTTGGATTAGTGTTCTTGGACTTCTTCCTGCACTGTGTGTTCTGTAAATACTCGTGAGGAACATTTAGGCCCTGAGATGGACACCAAAGCAGACTGACAGGTCTCCTGTGTGAAGGGGCAGTTACAAGATGCAAGTGCTTTAGAAATACCCATGGCTGATGTCTGGGCAAGGAATAAGAAATCCTTTTCAAGGAAAAGCCATGCACTCCACGGGCACAGATCAAAGTGCTTCAAGCATTAATGGAGAAGGAATGTGCTGTCTGAGGCCTGCCATTGTCTTCACCACTCTCTCCCAGACCTCCAGGTATGCCTGTCATTAAAGGCAACAGCTCGCATCATTTGTCTTCTAAAACAGACAGAAGCAAAGCCTGTTCATTGGTCACCACAGCATCATGCAAGGATGAACATCATTACCTCCAAGTGTTGCCAGCTGCCTGGGGAAACTCTGTCAAATCCAATACACTCTCAGGAGACAACAGCCTGTCCAGCACGCAACAGTTCAGCCAAGGGAACAAACCAGCCCAGGATCTAACAACCCCACACCCAGCAGGGCAGAAAGGGGAGCTCTCCAGTTCACCTCTCCATCTCCAGCTCCCTTCTCTCCATTTCTGACCCTCCACACCACAGGAGCCCATCCTTGGTGCACTCAGGTTCCAGCCCCCAACACCAGCCGTGCTCAGCCCAGGCCGAGTGGGTGCCACAGATCACAGAGTGGGTATGCAAATTCCCCTGCCAAGTCCAGACCTGAAACCTCTGCTGTTATCTGAGAAAGCTGAAACCTTGTAAATTGCTTTTGTATTGCTTTGGCATTATTTTGCAGCTACCCTGTAGTTAGCAAGCTCTTGGTTCAGCTTAACCTCTCTCTATATTTATGTTATTTTTGTGACTGCAAATATTTTCAAAAGCAGGGGCTAAATCTCTGTACAGAAAACCCAGCAGCCTGCTCTTGCCACAGGTTGTGCACAGAACATGGAAAGTTGTCCCCATCAGCTGAAGCTGCTGTTATTTCATTTCCTGAAGGCAAAGGATGTTTATAGAAGCACTCAGTTTTGAATCTGACACACCATTTGCACAGCTGCCTAAAACCCACCCCCACTAGAAATCGATCAGCCAGGTTGGAAACTGCCTGCAAAACAGAACGGCTCAAAGCAGGGGAAAGAGCAGAGGAGCATCCTCAGCAAATGCAGCCTCACAGCTCTGCCCAGCAGCCCCAACCTCCTTCCTCTGAGAGAAAGCCCTTCCAAGCTTCAAAGCATGGCCACAAGTCAATCTCAAACTTAGCACACTTTTTAATTTTCTTTTTAATTATGCAGTTGGGAGAGTTATGCCCCCCTTGCTCAGTGACCTTGCACTCCTTCGAGATTATTTCAAGAAATCTGTCCTGGGAATAATCAGCACTTGGATGCCACTTGGAGAGAAACGCTCCAGGGCTCCCAGGCAGAGGGGCAGGATGATTCTGGGGGTGCTGCTCTGTTACACAGCACCCTCAGGCCTGCAGGCCAACCCCCCCAGGCCTGCTGGCCAGCTCTCTGGCCCAGAGGCAACAAACACATCACCACCCCGAGTCCTTAGTGGGGCCAAGCCCTGAGACAGCAGAGAATGTCTGTCTCCTGGAATGGCACAAGGCACAGGCAGATCCTCTACTGGTGAAGCAATAACAGATACTATTAGTAATTCTATTAGCAATAATAACTGCTGCTATTACTACCAGAGTTGTTGACCAACTGTTTGTTGAGGAGCTCTGGTCTCCAAGCACAGTGTGGTTTCCCACAGCCGTGGCCACGGGAAAAATTAAGTCATTATTGCCATTAATGATTTTGAAGTTAAACCAGCACTACCTACTCTCTGCCCACACACTGAACAACCCTCTGCAACCCTGCCCTGCATTCCCACACCTTCAGCCAGCTCATTACTAATGTACTCATTTCACAATGAGCCTGGCAGTGTCTAGAGGCCTGTGTCTGAGCAGATCACGGGTCAGCTGCCTGTCCAGGGGTCTGGGTGTGACAGTGACAGTGTGACACACAC
>JAABNV010014913.1:0-17954 GCA_033439845.1 Ispidina picta | reverse complement strand
AAGACATCCCGGAGATTCAGAAGACTAGATAGAGACTAGTTCATGAGTTCATGAACTTTGGAGAGTCTACAGCTGATAAATATATCTAGGAAAATTTAAAAGCAGAGAAAGAAAATACTAGACCAGTCATCAGGACACTGCAAGTAGTATTTGGATATGAGAAGTAAGTCATCTTCATTATGACAGCTTGTATGCAATGAACTGCTATCATTCAAGTGATATGGTTGGATACGATGACCCCAAGGTTCTTTTCCAACCTGGATGATTCTGTGATTCTGTGAAGTGTTCAGTCACACATGCAATGGACAAGTTAACACAATAGAAAGGAAATTATCAGAAACACCCTATGGCTAGGTAAGCAAATCCACAGTGTACCACACAAACCAAAAGATTTCAGTTTACAAAGGTGCATCATATGTGCCACTTAGCAATATGTTTCAGTCCTTATGAAGAAAACAAAATACAGTCGCTATCACCAGATACATATATTTAATTTTCGTTGACTCATAAAGTGATGAGTGAATCACCATTCATTTAATAATTATAAACCTAATTCTGTCCTTAGTACCTTTTTCATGGGTTCAAGGGCAAGCATTTCATTCTTGGGTTTTTTTGGTAGGTTTGAGGGCAAAAATTTAGTCCATCAGTTTGCCTAATTTATGTTCCGTTTTATTTGTGAATTTGCTTTTACTTTTTCTGTGGTGGGGTACTTACCTTCTTTTATGCTAATTATCTGTCAAAGTGTCTCACAGCTCCAGAATTTGGTTTCCCCTTCAGCAACTCCCAACTTTATTAGTTTGACCTTATCAAGCTTCTTTTAAGGCAGCTCTCAATGTCAGTCCAAAGTTACAACTGCCCTTATTCTTATTCTCACAATTACAGCTCTTCCGAACTCCTCACTGTCAACCCTGCAGACTGAGTTGCTCACTTAAAGCATCTCTCAAAATCCTAGGCACTTGGAGTATAGGAAAAGAGGAATGATAGAAACACATAAAAAAATCAGTGCTTCTCTCTCACAACACATAACTCTTGGTTTTCTTTTTTTTGTCACTGACCTGAACAAGGTACACCAGCAGCTATTTAAGGCACACCAGCAGCTATTTCACCCAGAATATGGAATTTTTGAATCTAACAGAGTAATTTATGGCATGCACAAACCTCCCCTTGTGTCTTTTTGTTTGAAAGTGATTTTCAAGCCTTTTCTTTGTTCCAGCTATAATAACAGCTTTTCTTGCAACAGAAACAGTGAATGAAGGTCTGTTTTAGAAAAGATTCCCTGGATCAAAAAATCCTACCTCAGTTCTTTGAAAATGTTATTTATTGATGTGTATTTATGAGCATAAACACACATACAGGAGCTACAGAATGACTGACCAAATAGATAACCTTCAAATGATCTGCTACTTTGGCCTGTAATCTCCTTCAAAATATATTTATTTTAAACAAACCAACAAAAAAAAAATGTTAAGCATAATCATAATTATCACCTGACCTAGTTGCACAAGAATTGTCTGAGTGACATCTACCACCTGACAATAAAGTTTTGGGTGTTTTGGATCATCTTTACCACACGTGAGTCACTACTTTTGTATACATTTGCTAGTATGAATTCCATACATATATATATATATATATGGATCCATATATATATATGTATATATTTTCCCCACAGCTCAGCAGCACTCTGTAGAATCATAGAATATTTAGGGCCGGAAGGGACCTGCAAAGATCATCTAGCCCAGCCTCCCTGCAGTGAGCAGGGACACCCTTAACTAGACCAGGCTGTATTAAGTAGACCTTCTTTCTGCACCATAACTTGCATAATACTGCACTATTCTAAAAATATCTGTTTCTTCTGTGCTCCATTGTTAATATGATAGTTTCATTTAAACAGGTTTAGGTTTTTTTTCTAACTGAGCTTGAAGGCATTTCAGAAGTTCCCTTTCATAGTATGACCTTACAAATCTAGACATAGAACCTCTTTCTATATTCTCAAAGAAACTTTACAAATTCCTGTTAGTCAGCAATAGCCAAGCAATGCAGATTGATTCTTTTTGATCCTTCCTCATGACTCGACTTCAACTCAATCATTTTGTTTGTTCTGAAATATATCAAATTGGGGGTATCTCAAATAGACTTTCTGTCTTTCTGTCCTCCAGTACAATCCACAAAGAGGAAGGACACCCCTTATCTTCTCATACAGTTCTAAGTCTTTATTTTGAACTGGTTTGTTCTGTCCCTTCTGTTAAGTTATTCAGAATAACTTCAATGCCATTTCCCTTTCTGTTCAATCTTATACTTTATTTTACCTCAAAAATAAATAGGACCACCTACTATCAATTATTATGTGACACCAAAGTGTAGACAAGCATCCTACAGACAAAATGGTTCCCAAGTACATAGAAATCAGAATGAGACAACAGTGTGAAAACAGTTGTTTTCTCTGGTTTCTTTAGGGATTTAACTTGTTGGTCTACATTTAGGATAATGGATACATACTCCAGTTTCCCAAGCTAATTACCTGTCATATTGAGAAGCCAGAGAATGGCAGTTTTTTAAAATTATGAATTCATGTGTTAAAAAAAAAAGAGGTGAAGGTTCAAGTTTTATGTGATAATAATTATAACCCCTACCTAATAAATTTATAAATAGATAAGCATATGGTTGTATATACAGAAGATACTAATCCATTTAATATGTTGACTGTCTATAGTTAATTATGATAAACTCAGTGTGCTATTAAATAGACAAGCAAGACAAAAGCCTCCCTGAGAGATTCATCAGTAGTGTTTTAAGAGGTGACATAGTTTATCTATAATCCTCCACTAACTCATTAAAGTATGGACGTGAAACTGTCTTTTTTCTGTTTTCTGTTTTAATCAGCCTTTATTCCCTTTTTTTTTTTTTTTTTTTTTTATTAACCTCACATACTTGCATTTCATATTTCTCTGGGACAAAAGAAAGTACTTTTATTATTGACATGAATGAGTGATTTTTATACCTACCCAGGACTGAATAGGTCTGTGAATTTGATGTGGAATGGGTAAAAAAAATGGTTTGTCTCTTCATCTTCTCTGGTTCCATGAAAAAAAGAAGAGGAAAAAAAAAGGTAACAAATATAAGATGAAAAGAATAGTTAGCAACTCATAGGAGAGCCATTACAATTCATAAATGAGGGTTACACACTCAATCTCTTTCTCTTTTTATGTATAAAGTGAAATAGATAGAACTCCCACACATTTTTTCCTCCAGCCACTTTGAATATTGTTCACTCTTGTTCTCAGCTTTGCCAGTCATAAAAGGTTTATTCCACATATTCCCAGGCGATGGTAGAGCAAAAAGTGTACCTAATGTGGCTGTCCAATGCATTGACATTCATATTTAGTTTCTAAAGTCAAGTCATTTCAGAGGAAAGGGGAGTACAATTTGCTATGTAATGCACTGAGACAATTCTATATCTCTCACTGTGTTTCATGACAGATCTTATAAAAGATCGTAAATTACAATCTGTTGAAATATATGAATTTAATGGATTCCATTAATGCACACACCTGCACATAAAAGACTTGCAAGCCAGAAGATGTGATCAGTCAAACAGTTTTAATAGTTATTAATTGCAATTGCTTCTATTTATTCCTCACCAACATAGAAATGTTAAAGTATTTTAATACCTATACTCTTGGATGGCATGCATAACATGGAAACAGTCTTTTTTGACTTCTGTGTAATCAATCAGCCAGTTACCCAATGCTTTACAATCTTTGTTAGAACATTTTATGAGACAAGACCCTTACTTTTCTCCATATACTTCGGAAAAGCACACGGAGATTTCTTCAAAAAGCTTTCTGCTCTTCTTATTCTGTGTGATTTCAGATGAATCCAGAAACGTTCAGTTTGGGTTTAAACTTCGTAAAAGATTTCAGTATATTATTTAAATACGTCTCATGAGATGCTTCAAAAAAATATAATCCATCATGTTGTTGCTTTGTCAAATGATTTGTTCTGATTCTAAAACATAACCTTTCACTAAAAAGTGAAAACCTCAAAACTCAGGTGTTGAAATTAATTTTGAAAACCAAGTATTACACATCAGACAGATTAAAAACTGATGAGTGTGTGCTATTGCATCAACAGTGCCCAATGCTATTAAAACTGAATTAAAAACAGGACAAAGAATCCTATCAGCCAAACAAGGTTAAACATCCCAGTGAGTCTGACATCTGGAGTTTGAAATGGACACTATGAAAGCCAGTGAATAAATTCTTGTCCTCCCTCATCTGAGAAAGAGTTTAAATATGCTTATACTTTGTGGTCTGTAATTACCTTTTACTAAACCAAATGGGTCTTCATTGAGAGACAAGGTGGCTGGTGACAGCATACTGTTTGGTACTTGGAAGAACTGGATCTATCCCTGACTTCCTTTTTGTGCCTTTGTTTTCTAAATTATAAAATAGATCATTTGCATTCAGCCATAGAAGTTGAAGTGTTTTGAAATCTTTTGATATAAAGACAGCTTCAATAATACAGTCGACAGACTTTCTTATACCTTTGGATAATTTCTGACATTATGTTTACTGGATTTCCATGTATTGTATTACAATAAAAATACTAAGAAAATAACATCCACAGTTTAAAGTAAAATTAGCTTTAAGTTATTCAAAACTCACAATTACTTGAGTCAAAACAAAAGGTGTTTTCACAACATACTATTGCATAGATACCTGCTAGAGTACATATAAGGTAGCAACCTCCTCTTCACAAGAGCATAAAACTATTATGTTCTTTAACTGGTGGTAGATTTTGAAAAGAACAAGTTATTGCAATTATCCTAACTGATATTTGTCATTTGTGCAAAGTCTACTATCATGCAAAATCTGAAAAAACACTAGCAAGCTTTGCTTGTGGTTTGTTTGTTTTTTTTTGTTTTGGTTGGTTGGTTTTGTTGTTTGTTTGCTTGCTTTTTGTTTGTTAGGGTTTTTTTGTTGTTTGTTCTGGTTTTTATGTTGGATATCTTTGCAAGGGATTGTTTGACATTTATTTTTGCTAAATAAATAGAGGTCGAATATATTGTTGGACATTGATATATTACCACAGAATCTACTACTTATTACTTACTACCACCATTTGGGCCTTTATTTTTTTTTAATATTTTTATTTATATCGTACAATATTAAAACATGGAAATATGGGCATTTAATTTTTGACATACATTTAATTAAGTGAAAGCAAAGGTCACAATTTTAACTGTCACCATGTTTGAGCTGTTGACCTGTACCTTAGATGCTGAGCACCTAAAATACCATTTTCTCTATGCATCATTAGTCAGATGCTCTGAAATTAAGGAAGAGATAGGTACTGCTGAGTTTTGGGGATTTCCAAAATGACATACCACTTTCAAGCATCATTGTAACCATCCTAAATTTCTAGCTTATCAAAGAGGAAGGAGATGGAGTGAAATGGATCTTTTAACTTCAGGGGTCGCACTCCTGGTACTAGATTTCTGTGAATGTTAGCTACAGAAAACAATAATGGGGATAAAAGAAACATTTCTTATTTATTATGATGATCATTAAACAAAAATAAATGAAACTTTATAAGGTTTGTTTTATTAGTTGTTGGGGTTTTTTTTAAGAGTATGGAACTTTATTCCTAGTACCTACATGTCCTCTGCTAGGAAGCCTCTGACCTTTTCAAACTTTAAGAGACTGATACAAAAACTTAAATATCATCAAGTCACAAAAAGCAGATGAGTAGATAACTCAAATGCCATTGTTAGAGCTAAAGTCAGCTAAGTATACCTTTTTATACTTTTCTGAATACTGGTCTGGATTTGTGACTATTTCCTAACAATAGGAGTGATTCAGAAACTGAGATACATGTCTCATTAATGCTGAGAGGTGGAAACACTGCTTAGAAGTACTTCCTGTTCTGATGAAAGCTGTCTGCTTTGGAGATAAATTGATTGGTATCACTCTAGAGCAAGACTTCCCACCTTGTTGTCACAGTCTGAGAAGAATCTGATTCATCATTTCATGGAGGAAAACTGTTATAAAAAGAGAAACTTGGATGCTGAGTGGAGCTGACAGAATGACAACATTTGGATGCTGTTCCACCATATGATATAAGATTGCAGTTATTCAGTGAAAATCTAAATGGCTATGCATGGTGTTTCCTTAAACAAAATGAATATACAAAGATGCAATTGATAATGTTAAAAATACTTTGGGAAAAAAAAAAGAAAAAAAAAGATAATGTAACAAATGGTGCTGATTAGTCCAACTTACTGCTTTCTTTTTAATCTGTCATTAGCAACATGTTTCTTCATTCTTCACTTTTTCTGAATTTCAGAAAAACTACTCATCTTTTAAGCACAAAAGATGTCCATTTTTTCAAAAGGAAAAGTGAGAGTGATTCTCATCTGGCATAAACTGACATAGCCCCATTAACTGTAATTAATCTACTCCAATTATCGTTATCTGAAGATCAAGACTTCCAACTGAATTAATGTTTTCACTGATCTATTAATTAAAAAAAAAAAAAAAAAAGCCTCTTTCTATGTCTATCTATGTAGCTATCTACACAGCATTTCACTTTACATAGACATATAATGTTCATTGAATACCCGGTGAAAGCCTGTTGCATTTCTTACTGTAATTGAAATTATGATTAAAAATAATTGTTTAGGACTGTCAGGGTTTAGTGTCAGGGTAGCCCAGACCAATAACAGATGCTCTCATTTAAACCCCTCCCTCCCCAAAGGAGAAAAGAAAAGGAATAAGGGAGAGAGACTTAGCAATAAGAAAAGGAAACTAGAACAATGTAATGAAAATTAAAATAATGAAATATATACAAATATGTACAAACCAGTACTGAACCCAGCCCCCCTGATGGTAATTACATCACCATCACTGATGCTCTGGAGTTGGCACAGGGAGAGTCCCAGACTGGGCCCTGCAGCAGACAGGAGTTGTGTGCAGGAGCTGGATTCTGATACTGGGTTTAGGACACACAGAACAGGATCGAAGGCAGTATACACAAAGTCCTCCTTGGTACTCTGAGAGGGAGAATCCCTCAGAGCGGAATAATGAGAGCTAGGGAGACTGAGAGCAAGACCCGGAGAGAGACCCTCCAGACACCAGAGCTTTATTTACTGGATATGACATATATGGGATGGAATACCTCATTGGTTAGTTTGGGGTCAGCTGTCCTGTCTGCTCCTCCCTGCAGGTGTGATCTTTCACTTTCTGCACACCTCAGTGTGATACACAAGTTCTTGCAAAGGCCTTGGTATCCTTGGTTGTTACTCTAAACATGAGGTGTTATCACTGCTAGAAGCAGACATTGTCTGCAAAACATGTTGCTAACTTGAGAAAGTGCAGTTAGTTAGAAAACTGAGATGAAAAGTAAAATCACTGAACCAAATTTGTTCAGTTCTCACTCAAACCAGGACAAGGAGGTTGGATTTTTTTTTGTTGTTGATGGAAAACAAACATAGAATTTTATTATGGTGGGAATAGGAAAGGAAAGGGAAATAAATTCAATATTGTATGTGTAAATGTTTTCAACAGTACACTAATTTCTGATCATACTGTTACTACTACAAGGTTAAGAATAATCAAGAAAGAAAGAGACAATGCTTCTTGACTTTCCAAGTATCTCTATTCGCTTAAATAAAGAAGGAGAAAATTTGTCATGCTAATTTGGGAACACTGATGAAATTACAGTTATTAATTTTCTTCTGGGGAATAGGGAAGAAAAAAAGATGGTAGGCAAATAGAGAACAGAATAATAAAGCTTGGAGCAGGCAGTGGCATATGCAATTATTGTCAATGGAAAAAGTATAACACTGTGGAGAGAACCAGCACAAAGTTTCCATTTCATCTAAATCCCACATCTTTAAATTAGTTAAGAAGACACACTACCTAGAGCTAGACCTATGTGTTAGCACCCCCAGTATGCCTTCCATACTATACTGATAAATGCTTTAGTCAATTAGCTAAGATTAAATTAGAATAACAAACTATACTGGCTGCAGTCTAGGGTTGCATAGGATTTTGACCATATAAATGACATATAATGTGAGAAATTTACTCACAGCACTAGAAATATTTTCCATGTTTATACCAGATCCCAGGCAGATTCCACACAAGTTCTATGTTTACTATTAAACATTTCATTGACAGAAAATTAGTCCAGTGTAGAAATAAAAATCCACTGTACTTGTCTGTACATGGTTCTGGGTTCTAGGTGGCAGGAGGGTTGGACCATATGACCTCCAGAAGTCCCTTCTAACCTCAACCATTCTGTGTGATTCTGTGAAAACTCAACCCTAATTTCACAAGATACTTTTTTTGAACTCAGAAAAGTTACTAGATCTTTTTCTTCCTTTAGAATTTAGAAGGATAGTAGCCCTTCTGGGAACACATTGTTAATTTTACGTATTTTATATATTTATTTACTGTAAATTAATCTGGCTTTTAGTGCATGTTAGTGTTACTAGCAGTGGTGCTGTGGAGTTAGGCAAACAATGAAGTTTTAACAGTTTCTTTTTAGGGGAAGAAAGTTTCTGATATTGGACTTCCATTTAATGGTTCTCAGATTTATGATTGGTGGTCAAACCATATAGTAAGTCTAATGTAAGTGTTATTTAATGACACTAGGTTTTGTGTCATTATTGTATCCATGGAGCTAACATTGTATCTCTCAGCCTTGATAGAAAATGTTTTGAAAACCAAGTTTCAAGATTTTCATCACTGTATTTTGTAAGATTCACTTTTGCACATGTATTTTTCTATGTGCTTATCCACACATAGGTAAGGAAGCCCTTTTATGAACACAGACACTGGATCAGGATCAATAGAAGGAAACATTATGAAATAGCATGTATACTCCTTCAGTTGAAGAGTGATATTTCTACCCAAAATAAGATACTGGAAAGTAGTCATTAGACTCTTCCCTCAAAAAGCACACATAGAGTAGAGGAAAAACTTCCGTCCCATTCCCAAAAAGACGGATGCATAAGGTTTTTAAAAATACATATTTACATGCATTTATTTCAACAGGAGATTTAAATTTAAGACAAGCCTTAAGCCTTACAACTTTATAGTGTCCTGCTTTCTACTAATTTCAATTGTAATTATCTACTCAAGTATGTAGGATCCTCCTTAAAAGTATTTATCTGTTATACACTAATTGCTTTGCTAGCACTAAGAGAAGCTGATCTAGTCCATCAATCAATGAAAAAAATTGGTAGTGGTATGCTCAGGATGTTCTGAATCCTTACTGTGCCACATGCCTGGAAATTCATGCAAATAATGCATATCTATGCCCAGATCTGGTCACCACATATGTCAAACTGATAATCAGTGAAGTACCTACCTAGATCAGATCATATTACCCATCCTTAAAGACTCAGAATATATGCATTTTTCATCTCGCACAATACTAACCAGATGGACCTTGATTGACAAAAACCTTCAGCAACCAATATGCTGAGTTATTTGTAATACTTTTCCTGTTGCAGAAAAGGGAAAAAAAATAGTCAAGACAGTAATTTTCTGCCTCAGTTATAGTGCACCTTTAATGAACTTCCCTATAGACAATGCACTGTCCACTAGGATTCAGCTTTTGAATGAAATAAAATCCCAACACTCTTGTTTCTTTTGTTTTATAAGAATGCATTAAGAAGTATGGCCCAGATAGGCATAGTTTTTTTCTTACAGATAATTTAAATACAAGTAAATAAAAGAATAGCCATAAATGTCTATGTACTCATGCACAAATACATGTGTATTTTGTATGCTGGTATATGTACATATTCCATCTGTGTATATTTTTAAATATGGAAACAGAATCCTTTTAACTCTCTCAGTAGAAGTTGTTATAGTCTCCCATAGCAACAACTCATAGATAAAGAATTTCACATCAAACCAAATTATACTTTGAGGACACTGCTGACTGTTATACCAACATTATTGATCTGATTTAAAACCACAGAATTAAGGAAGTTCTTACTGCAAGTCTAACTTCAGCTTACCAGGCTATGCTATAGCAATACATATGGCAAATAACATCATGTCCTCTTCTTTTTGACATAGAAAAAAATGAGTTACAGAGTGACTGGGAGTATTTATGCCAGATTTTCAAACTTCTGTGGGTTTAAATCTACCCCCAAATGTTAATATTATGGAAACTGGTGTTTTGATGTTTGAGGAGATACCGAGTCTGGCAGCAATTATATACCATTACTCTTGCTTTGCAGGAATTTATTTTCCTAAAGGGTCAGTTCAGTTGAATAGCATAAACCAGAAAGACACTTCCTTCTGGCAGGACAGGTGGAAATTTTATGCTCCAGGACTGCTCAATAATGAGCTTTGGCTGCATTCATATACACAGACACAGCAGCAAGCTATTAATGTGAATACATGCAGCATGAAAAATATGACTCTGCCCTTACACGCGCACTCTTCATCGGCAGAAACTCTTCAGTACTTGTCAACACCATGAGCACATAGTTTCTAATTCAGCTTCCAGCCTCTAGAAAGTAACAGTTATAACCATGTTTCTTCTTAGGAGACAAGCAGACTTAGACGTGACAATTTATAGTCAGACTAAATGGTTTATAGTTAATGTAAGAGAAGAAAATAATAATCTCAGTTCAGTAATAGCTCTTTTCAAATTTGGTCATTTTAGTCTCACAGTTCACTTTTTCTGGTAGTGTAACATCCCTGAATAGGGTGCCATGTTTGTTTCATGTTTTGTAATTGCAGTGCTTGGTACTGTGATATGAGGATCAATGTGTCCAAGTAAAGAAATATTACCTTTTCTCCTTTCAAAAGCTCTTAGAAATATATGAGATAGTTTGTCATTAACAGTACATAAATACATTTAAAGCATCTAAATCACCAGAATAATTTGAAAAGTTAACTAGTTGACCTTAAACCTACTTCGTCTTCATAGGAACAAAACAAAAAAACAGTATCAGTATCATCTGAATCAAAAGAAAAAAATAATATTAAAATGTCCCTCATCATGCCTTAGAAGACAAGGATATTTAGTGTCATGTAAAACTTAAGTTCTTTGAAAGTGAAGGTTTAAGGAGATGATAAATTCCACGTACTGCAACATGTTTGCATAAATTGTTTCCTACTACAATCTCTTCGGTGACTTAATCTCTTTCTAAAGAGATTGACCCGTGATCAAAAAATATGTTTAAAATTATTTATTTTATTTTAAAAACCCCAAGAAACAAAATCTGATAAAGCATAGACTTTGACAACCTAATTTATACTTAATAATTTTGTGTTACAGTTTTGTTATAAAATAATTAAACAAATTCATTTATTTTACTTCTGATTGAAATTAATATCTTCATACCAAAAAAACATCAGGCACTAGAAATGAGGTTTGAAAATTCAGTGTTTAAGCTTGGTCTTAACTTTAAAAGTTTTCAGACACTGATGTCCAAAAACTGGATGCTATAAGCTTAACACTGTTAGGCCTATTCTTCCACAGTATCAACTCCAAATTTCTCCTGTGTTCTGACCTCTGTTTATTCCTGCATGAGATGTAAATGTGTCTGTATTTTTCTGACACAAGGAACTACTTCAGACTTGAGCCTGGTGTTCGAGCCAAATGGTGCTTCTGTGTTCCTATTCATGTTGATTATAGAAAGCAATCTTCTCTGTCCTACACCTGAATTTCCTCTCTTAATATGTGAAATTTTGCTCCAGACTTAATTCTGATAGCAAAGTCAGGTTTTGAGAACATGTAGCTGTGGAATATTCTGTGGACCAAATCAACTTGTCCATGTGACACAGATGATGCATTGTGTGACCTTGGATGAATCATTTCTTTCTCTCCTGTAAAGCAGGAATGATACTTCCACACTTCAGTTGTAATATGAAAATAGATGAAAGGATCACAAACAGGTTGTTTCACTGCCTCATCTCTGAGAGCAGCCAGCAGCATGTTTGGATAGATGAGAAGACAACCAATAATGCTTTTCTTTGCTAATACTTCTCAGGGTCTGGTAGTATGACAAAATCTTAAGGATTTCTAGAGTCAAATTTTACATCAATACTGTTTTGCTTAACATCTTGTAAAGGACCTTTATTGAGTTTAGCAAATGAATTTACCTAAAAGTAATTCAATACTTTTGTAGTTTTGACCCACACTACATTTTGTGGCAATAAGTCCCACAAATGAATTATATGTTCTGATAAAGCATGACATAATATAGCAAAACAGAGAAATTTAGTTTTACTTGCCTTAATCTGCATGTCTAACAGATAAAAGGTGTGAGAAGTGTTGAATAAATAGTAAATACGATCAAAGCCATGTATTTTAACTAATAAATCATTCTTATACATTTGTTAATGTGATTTTTTAAACAGTAACTTACATATCAAAGCATAAAACTGAAATACACATAACTCAGAGAATATATGTCAGAATTTAGGAGGAGAAAATGAATAGATATTTATTTATTTCCACATTTTGAACAATGTAATATTGCAAAATTTCCTCTGAAATAATATTCATAGAATCATAGCATCATAAAATAATTCATGTTGGAAAGGACCCTTGGGGTCATCAAACACAACCATTAACCCTGCTCTAAAACATGTCCCTCAAAAACACATCCAAATGACCCTTAAACACATCCAGGGATGGTGACTCAAGCACCTACCTGAGCAGCCTGTTCCAGTGTCTGACTACTCTTTCAGTGAATTTTTTTTCTCTAATGCCCGGTCTAAACCTACCCTGTTGCAGCTTGGATCTATTGTCTCTTCTTCTGATTCATCTTCAGAAGAATAGCAAATCGTATAAATAATTTACATTTTTTTTCACTCATAACAAATAAACTACCTAATCACGAGTTAAACTTCTAGAACAACTTTTATTTGACCAGACTATGCAGTGGTTGAAGAGCTCTTCTATTAATTAATTTATTCACTTTGGAGAGGTTTAGAAGCTACTTAACATAGGCCACATCTGCAGCCTCCTTCATCAATAAGAATGTCAGAGTAACTGATGTTTTCTTCAAAGTTTACTAAAATTCACCTCTGTTTCGGTGATAACCTTAAGAATGACCCTATAAGTCATCCAAATTAAATCTGAGACCTCAGGAACAGTTTTGTAGATCTGTCTTACTGGTTCCGTAGTGTGTTCTCTTTCCTCTTTTCCTATTTCCTCCTTTACCCTGTTCAAAGGGAAGATCTGCTCACAAAGAAAATGGATTATTATCTACATAATCTATATGACAACATAACTTATTTTTTGAAAAGACAGTTTTTAAGATAAGTGGCTGAAATAATTTTGTACACTCAACTTATGCCTATGGCAATTCAGTTATTCCTGCCTTTTTCTATAAAGCCCCTTAATATTTTAGTCCGTTGTTTTACTTCTTTGTATGTCTTCACAATTTACTAACTCTTGTAAGACACAAATGATATGCAATTATAATTGGCTTTCCTGTGTGCTCATACTGGCATGTTCCTGCTCCAGAACTTGGTCATTCAGTAAAACCTAGAGGCTGTGTTCACTACTCATACTCATAAAGGGATGCGTCTGCCCTATTTTAGATATTAGATGTCTAAATATTACTACATCAAGACTGCTCTTCTCATGGGCATGTTCAGGAGGACATTGTTTTCATCTTAATAATTATATTTATTTCATCACCTTATGTGAGGTGTCATAACACCTTCACTTCTGTCTTTCATGACATTTATCCAGTTTACTATATTTTGCATTCTCACCTTCATAGGAAGTCAGCAGTATTTAGTTGGTTATCCAACTACAAAACATTGACTTTTGGTGGACAGATGCAACATCCAGCACATCAGGGTCCTCGTTTCTAGCCCTTCTAGACACTACTCTGACCCTAGTAGGACAGACCTGTTACACTGACAGAGGCCAAATCAGATGTCTGATTTCAGGCACCCATCATTCTGGCTGCAACAACAGTTTAGTTCAAGTTAGACATGCAGGATTCAGCCCAAAAATGAGGTTGGAAGCTCTCTTTAATTGTATCTTAATGAATCTGGGAGTTGATAATATTCTGACAGCAGAGAGGAGAGGGAAAGATTAAAGGGCAAAGAGAAGTGTTGAGGGTAGAACAGCATGGCAGGCAAATGTATTAATGTGCTCCATGGATTACTTAAACCAATGTAAATTAAAATGCCCCATGAGTGATTTAATACACTAATGTACACTGTGTAGCTTCTGTTCTAGTTTCCGTCTCTTTTATTGTCACTTCAGCAAATCCTGGTTTTATTTTCAAACTCTTCCTCACACAAAAGCTTCTGGCAGGTTTTCAAACTCTAGTGTTTTCCAAAGCAAAATAACATTGTTCTCCCACTGACTCTTCTTTCATATTCTGCATTTCAGTTTCTGGAGGCATCTCTTTTGCTCTGGCTCTGTAGATAATATCCACATATGGGAAGGAAGCTCTCAGAGAGAGAAGGGTCAGACACTTGCAGAATCACCACTGTCTTTCAGGAAAGAAGTAGTTTTATCTCAACTTCTATTTCAAGCCATAAACTTTGATCAATTCTTGTAAAATTCAGTGGAAAGAAAGTTCCACAGACATTGTTTATACCCTTAACAGCCCATATATTAATCAATTCTAATAAAGAAACAACAAAGGTGAAGTTAACACAAATTTTATTAGCACATGGCATGGGCAGCAAAGGGACACAAAGTCTGTTAAATGTTTAAGTACCACCCCCAGTTTAGGAAGTCCTTAGCTTGCATTCACATAAGTTATTAAGGAATGCTCATTATGTTCTAACCCTAGTTTTGTACTTATGCTCAGGTCCATTAAAAAAAAAAAAAAAAAAAAAAAAGTTATTGTGGAGCTCAACATGTACCCCAGATCTTTGTAACCCTTTTTAAAATTTTATTTATTCATTTAATGTCAAATACATGATATTAAGCCTACTTTAAGAGACATATAAATAGACATATATGCCCATTTATGTTTAGGTCAGCACTTACATGACTACACTTCTGCTGGAGTATAAGTAAAACTTTTCTACATTGGCATCAGGAAGACAAGGTAGGAATATCCTACATTAGCAAGAGCTGCCTAGTTCTATTTGCATGTTATCTTTCATTTGTTTGTTCATGAACGCTTTAAGTAGCAGCTGTTTAACCTTCCTCTCTCTTACCAATAAAACAAACATCTTCCAATAGCACAAAATTTACTTTTCAAAGGACTTCTAAGTAGCCTGGCAGTTGTCCACAATTTGGCTCTTCTGACATCATGACACAAACTGTGTGAAAAACAAGTGTAGTCAGTAATTTGACTTCAGTTCCTGACCTTTCCAGCTGCCACCTACTCCACTGATAGAGAAAAAAAAATAAAATAAAAAATAATTACAATTAGTAATTGAGCAGCCCTGCAGACAAGGATTTGGGGCTGTTTGTTAATGAGAAGCTCGAAATGACCTGACAATATGTGCTTATAGCCCACAGAGCCAACTGTATCCTGGGCTGCATCAAGAGAATGACCAGATGGTCAATGGGGAAGATTCCCTCTCTACTCCACTGTCATGATATCCCACCTGTAGTACTATATCCAGACCTAAGACCCCAGCATAAGAAAGAAATGGATCCATTTGACTTGCTCAGTCCAGAGGAGAGCCACAAAAATGATCAAAGGGCAGTAATATCTCTCCTATAAGGACATGCTAAGAGTGTTGAGGCTGTTTAGATTGGAGAAGACTCCAGAGTGATTTTCAACTACCCTTGAAGTACTTAAAGAGGGGGTTAAAGGAAAGATGGAGGAGACTTAATCAGAAAATGATAGGTCAAGGTGTAATTGTTTTCAACTGAAAGAGCCAGATTAAAATGAGATATCAGAAAGAAATCCTTCATCATGATGGCAGTTATACATTCATGGGAAAAGGTTGTCCAGTGAAGTCGTGAATATCCCATCCCTGGAAGTGTTCAAGGCCACATTGGATGGGACTTTGAGTAACCTGCTCTAGTGGAAGGTGTCCCTGCCCAAACCTGGACTGGAACTAGATGGTCTTTAAGATCCCTTCCAGCCCAAACCACTCTATGATTCTTTGTAATGAGATGAGAATTAGGTAGAAGATATAGTACGCTCAATGTTGAGAATGAATGGAGACTTTTGTCAAAGGAAACAAGAAGTAATCTGAAGAATTTTTCTCTAATGAATCTGATGCCTGCTCTAAAAAGTTAATGAAAAGTCTCTCCATTGAATTCCATGGGCTTTGGATCAAGCCCCAGAAAAGCTATTCAGCAAGAGCAACTAAAATAAATTGGGAAAAGGTTCTCTGCTTTATGAAGTAATTTTAAGAGACGTAATGGAACAGCTGTTGCATACATAAAACACACACGTCCCTTCGGAAATGCAGTTGGGCAGAGCCTTGCTGCACCGCACGAATCACAGACATTGCCCGATAGCTTCTCTGTCTGAACAGACCACTAGCCTGAGTGCTAACCTGACAATGACTCCCCAAATCCCTCTGGCCCCCTAAAGGGAAAAACAGCTTCATTAATTCCCCACATAAACAGGCAGAACATAAACACAACATGCCCCATTAAAATGGTCAGATTAAGGAAGAGGAGAACCTTTTCTATATCATGTCAGCTTTAGTGGATTCATTTTGCTTTTTATTTTCCTTTTTCTTTCTCATGTTTGGTTTGCATACTCTAATTTTCTAATTAGAAATTTCTAATTTTATTTTATATAGATCATTGCATCTGTGTTTCAAGGATCTGTTTATTTCTCATATCTGAATTTTAAAGTGAGCATGTGGAAGTCAAAAATTATGCACCAAATATTGTACATATAAATTATTGCTGCTCTCTGAATGGTTGTGCTGAAAGAACCATAACAGAAGTTTTCTCTTTGTGTGTTATCTAGCTGGAAAAAAAAATCTCCCTCTCCAGTGATTTTACAGCATAAAAAAACAATAAAAAGTACAGTAGATAATTTAGCCCTAGTGATAAATTAAGTGCTAAATTAAGTGCTGCTAGCATTTTATGTTTGTTATCAAGATGTTTGAGTGTATCTCAGGTAAAGTACTATGGCTATAGGAGAACCCATTTAAGATCTAATTCTGCACTGAATCTGCCAACTTTCTCTTTTCTTGTTAGTTACATATTAATTTACCATTTATGTGTTAGTGCTTGTGTGTACGGATACGGTGCTATAAAGACTGTGAGAGTAGAAGATCAGAAAAGGCAAACACGTGGCCACATTAACTATCATCTTTGCCTTGGTCTTCACTTCTAAGGTCAGCTACCAGGAGTCCCAGGTCTCCAAGACCACAGACGAAGTCTAGAGAGAGGAAGTTCTTTCCTCAGTTGAAGAGGTTTGGGTTATAGATCAGTTGAGAAAACTGGTCATCCACAAGCCTATGGGCCCTGATGGGATACACCCATGAGTAATGAGGGAGATGGCAGAGGTTATTGCTAGACCACTCTCCATCATTTTGGAAAGGTTCCTGGAGAACAGGAGACGTGCCTGAAGACTGGAGAAAGGCCAATGTTGTCCCACTCTTTAAAAAGGACAAAAAAAGAGGACCCGGGTAACTACAGGCCCGTCAGCCTCACCTCAATCTCTTTAAAGGTGATGGAACAACTTGTCATCGATGCCATCTCTAAGCATCTGGAGGAAAGGAGGCTTAACGCAAGTAGTCAACATAGATTTCGTAAGGGGAAGTCATACTTGTCTAATTTGATAGCCTTTTATGATGATACAAGTAGATGGATAGATGAGGTAAGTGCAGTGGATGTGATATACCTTGACTTCAGCAAGGCTTTTGATACTGTATCCCATGGGATCCTCACAGCCAAGGCTGAGAAGTGTGGATTTACTTACGGTGTAATAAATTAGATTGGGAAGTGGCTGAAGGACAGATCTCAGAGAGTTGTGGTGAGTGGAGCAGAGTCTGGCTGGAGGCCTGTGACTA
>JAABNV010014912.1:14286-31867 GCA_033439845.1 Ispidina picta | reverse complement strand
AAAGAATTTTTTCTCAGTGAGGGTGACAGAGCTCTGGAACAGGCTGCCCAGGGGGGTTGTGGAGTCTCCATCTCTGGCGACATTTAAGACCCACCTGGATCTGTTCCTGGGTGATCTGGTCTAGGTGATCCTGCTTTGTCAGGGGGGTTGGACTTGATGATCTTCTAGGTCCCTTCCAACCCCTAATGACTATGAAACTATGAAACTGTGAATGACCCTGGATAATTACAGAGGTAATCACCACTGGGCAGGAGAGGCTCCCAGGGCTTTGGCAGGGGGATTATCAGCACAGTTGGTAGTGCCTGTAAAGTCCCTGCTAAGTGTAGCAACTGTAAAGTCAATGTTAAGTTGCAAGCAACCCAAAACTGGTGTCAATAATGACTTCCAAAGCACCTGTGTTTTATGTGGTGTCTGCCTCTTGCTTGTGGAGATTACAGGGAAGATGGCTCTATGCTGCGAGGAGGTTTCAATCAGATTACCCTGCCAAAGATGATGGTTAGCAGATTAAAATTCTTGACATCCTCCCTGTGCCTCGCTCTGAATTTTAATCCAAACAGAAGTGGAACGTTTAGAATGCAAATGTTCTGTCAGACCTGGCACACAGAGCCTGCAGCTGTTTGGAGGGCAGTGCCTGCTGTAGCCAGCAGCATCTAGACCAGGAGGAGCAGTGGCAGAGCAGTGTGGCAGAGAGGCACTCGTGCCTCACTGGGCAGGGCAGCACTATTTTAGGCCAGTGTTCTCCCATGTTTGCAGGGTGAAGACTTTAAATTAAGAAAACAATCTACTGGGTAAACATAAAGGACATAGTTGTTTTTTCCCTTGTACTGGGAACATCCAGGACTCTTCTTCACAAGGCAAGATGGCACCTTTATAAGCTTACAGCTTAATTCACATGAAACCTAAGAGAAGAGGATAAATGTAGGATAAAGTGGGAAGCATGTAGCTCACACTTAAAGTAGATCTGTACGGTCATTTTTAGCTCTCTGAATGTTCTTGAAGGCATTTACTATCTAAGGGTGCATTCCCTGGGAGGCAGGTGGGAGTGATCACAGCATGTGCTGGAATGCTTGAGCAATTAACCAAACTGGTTGAAGAGCCTTTAACCAAACAAACTGAAGTGCCAGTAAGAGTGAAAAGATAGCACCAGAGAGGGAGGTTATTTGGCTGAAGCCCACGCCTCTGTCTTCCTCACACTTATGATCCAGACAAGCTCAAGTACATCTGCACATGCTGCTGTCACCCCTCCAGGATTCACCCTCCTCGTGCCTTGTGCCAGTGAGTGGGGAAAGCAGGAACTGCTGCCACTAGTGCATTTGAATCTTTTTTTCATAATAACAATCTGCTATCTCTTCTACATAATTGTGTTTGTTGATTTGTATTTCCTCTTTTTTTTTTCCTTTTTTAATTTTTTCCCTTCTTTTTGTTACCAGAGTGCCTCTGATGGCTTTTGGAAGTCAGTGGCAACCCGTGTCCCAAGAGAACCTCGAGAGATACGTATCCTGAATCCCTACTTCATCCAGGAGGCAGCTTTCAGCTTCATTGGACTGCCTTTCAACAACGGCCTGATGGGCAGAGGGGTAGGTATAAAGCAGAACAAGCAAAACCAAGGGAAAGGACAAGACACCAAGGGAAAGAGTAGTCTGATGCTGCTCATACTTCTCCTTTGGGCCTCTTCTGTTGGGTGGTGAAGGGAATGGCCTTTGGCTCTGTTATGGTGGCAGTGCTCAGCCTAAGGCCAAGGCAAGACCGTCTCATAGCCCTTGTCTGGAGACAGCTCTGCAGCTTCCAGCACCATCCTGTCACCCTGTGATTCCCTGTCACCCGCAGCCTGTCAGGAAGGTGCTTAGTGTGGGTGGAGGGAGCTCCTTCCCAAGAAGAAGAAGGAGCTCTGCTCTCTGCACCCTGAGTGCACCTAGAAGTGGTGCAGGTCTCCCTAAAGCTCATGCTACTGGTTTACAGTTTGCTGTCCTCATGGAGACTGCAGCCTGAAATCACTGATCTCAGCCATCTCATCCTGTATCCCAGGCTTACAGTAAAAGAGCTGAAAGGTTTCTTTTGGTAGGAAATTCTGGTCTCAGTCACAGATTTTAGATGTAAAAGCTTACCAAATAAAACAAGGTAAGCCCCAGTTTTAAGTCATAGCTGTTACCGGAATGCTCCATTGTCATTCTAGTGTGTCACCTCCAGTGTAGCTTTCTGCAGTGGAGTAGGTGGTGACTTGGGTTTGCTGGATTATCTCACCCTGAAACACCGTGTAAGCACCTATTTATATTTGCTTTATCTAATATATCACCCATTAGAGAAAGTATTACTTGGGTGGGTATATTACTCATGGACACATGTGATACAGTTGCTGATAGAGACTACACGTGACATTTTTGGGCACGTTAGCACGGCTGACAAAGCCAGAGAAGCATTAGGGCTGCTGCCTCTGCCCCAGCATTGCTCCTGTGCTGTTACCAGTACAGGAGATTTGCCGTGTCATGGGGTGAATTTGGACTGAGTACAACCAGAATGATGCCTCCTTTTCCATGCTCCAGTGATGTGAAATATTCAGAAATATTAGAGATATTTGCTTCGTACAGGTCATGTGGGTGGGTATCTGGAAGTAAGAAAATCAGCTCTTCCAGTGAGGTGTGCAGATGTGCAGGCAGAGTCAGCCACTCAGAATGGCTGTTCTGTGAGATGCATTGCTGCAGATGTACCTAAGGATCCTAGAATGGGACCTTAAAGCTCATCCATTTCCACCCCCCTGCCCATGGCAGGGACACCTCCCACTTGAGCAGGTTGCTCAGAGCCACATCCAGCCTGGCCTGAGAAACTGCCAAGGATGGGGCTTCCCCCACCTCTCTGGGCACCCTGTGCCAGGGTCTCCCCACCCTCCTGGGGAAGGTCTTCCTCATGTCTGATCTGAAGCCCCTTCAGATCCTGGAAGCCACCAGAAGGTCTACCTGGAGCCTTCTCTAGGCTGAACAACCCCAACTCTCTCAGCCTGTCCTCACAGGAGTTGCTCCAGCCTCTGAGCATTCTCGTGGCCCTTCTCTGGACACCTTCCAGCACATCCATATCCTTCCTGTAACAGGGGCTCCAGCACTGGATGCAGTACTCCAGGTAGGGTCTCAAGCTGGCTGGGGTTCTGGAACCACTGGATTTTTGCTGTGCATGCTGAAGGCATCTGATCCAAAATATTCCTGTTAGCTGGGAAGTAACTTCCTCTCACATTCTCCAGAACCTACCCTTAGAAAGATGAGGTCTTTTATTTGCCTTCCAGAAAACCAGGGCTGCTGTCCCAATGAAGGGCAGAAATTCTAAAGATTTTTGCCTTTATTTTCTCCAGATTTGTTTTTATTTTTAAACACATTATTTTAATACACAAGATATTACTTAAGCTGAGAGGAGAAGAGAGAATCCGGAAATGAAATGCTGTGAACTAAAGTTTATGAGGTTTGATATGTTGTTTAACACACATCAGATAGGGAAATGAAGGCATCTTAATTGAAACCTGCTGCTGCACTTCATGAAAGTCTATTTGAGCATTTTAAAATAGTTTATGGAGCTTTAAGTCAGCAATCTCTCCCCATGACCCCTGCTAGACTGTGGAAATTGGAGTTCATTCCTGCAGATGGGGCAGCAGAAGCTCTGCAGGTGCTTCTCTGGGGCCAGGGCGTTAGGGACATCCTGTGCTGTCTGAACAAGTGATTCTGTCAGAGCTAAAAATTAGCGAAGCAGTGAGTATTCCTATCTTGTGGGCACAGTTTTGACTGCAGACATCAACTGCTGTTGTGGAGCTGCTGGGACTTGATTCTGTAGTGAATGCTGCTGCATCAGTGCAGATCAGAGAATCGTAGAATGGTGGGGGCTGGGAGGGAGCTCTGGATATCGTGGAGTCCAACCCCCTGCCAGAGCAGGGTCACCCAGAGCAGCCCACACAGGAACAGATCCAGGTGGGACTGGAAAGTCTCCAGAACAGGAGACTCCACAGCCTCTCTGGGCAGCCTGGGCCAGGCTCTGGCACCCTCACAGGGAAGAAGTTTTCCCTCATGATGAGGTGGAGCTTCCCATGTTTCCCTTCACTGCCATCACCTCTCATCTTATACCAGGGTACCACTGAACAGAGCCTGGCCCCTTCTACTTGACACCCACCCTGCAGAGATGTGTAAACATTAATCGGATCCCCAGATGCTTCAACAGAACCTACTGCTGCCAGTGTAAGGAGGGCAGAAGGCTCTGAGAAGCATCCCAGTGATACAAGCTTGCTACAGGCTTTTTTTTTTTTTTTCATTTAGACTTTAAATGGGAAGGGTGGAAACTGAAGCCTCTAGACCAAGAATCCAACTGTTAGAGAGATCCAGCAAGGCAGGTGAGGCAGGTAGAGCAAGAATTGCTCCACAATGAACAGTATCACCCAGCAGCCACAGAACATCACTGGTTAGGTTCAGGATTTAGAGAAGGGAGACAGCCTGGAAAGCTTTACTCAAGGAAGAAGTGTATGAAATGGAAAAGGCAAATGCTGAGGTCTAGTAAGCAGTGAAGAGTTTAGCAAGGGGAAGGGGGTGGGTGCAGATTGGTGACCCCAGGCTGCAGTGTGCTCTGGGCAGGCTACACACAGGGGGATCAAGGCCAAGGGTGCTTAGTAATCAAGGCCAACATGAAATCCTCCTAAAGAGCAGTAATACTCCACTCTTCTTTGGTTCTGAAGCCTAAATAAACTTCAGTGCTTCTCTTGAACACCACATATGGTAACAATGTGCTGCCAATTAACTTTGTAATTTGGAGGTTTTTCCAGCAAGGTTGAGGAGAGCTAGCAAAACAGTTTGGGGCTGATCTCAGAAGTGGTTTTCCCAGGATTCAATAAAGGGTGAATGTAGTAACAGCCTCTGCTTTGATAATATAATTTGGGCCATATCGTTCTGGAGGATGGTGGAGGATATGACTCAGATGTGCATTTTGGTTCTTCTTGTGGCATTAGTAGCCCAAAGTCTGAGCAAGTGGCAAAACTGGTCACCCACAGTGAATAAAACTGTTCAGGTGTTTCCTCAGTCCATTTACTGAAGCTTTAAGAAGAGGGAAAGCTGTTCCCTACTGCATGGGGACTTCTATTTTCTTGGGATAAGCCAATGCTAAAAAAACCCTTCAGTTTAGAATCCTAGAAATGTCTGGGGAAAGTTAAATGTGAGTTCCTGAAGGTGGTTTAGCACCAAAAAACAGGCTAGTAAAGGTCTCTTTGAAGAAACCTCCTAAGGAGTGGGCAGAGGTTTGGCTGTCTCCCTAGACAAAGGTGTTTGTATGCAATTGATGCTTAGGTGGAAGTTCTGTGTATACAGGTCTTCTGGGTTGGAAACCAGAAATCACTGGAGTTGCAGATGGTCATTCAGGAGTGCAGTAATCTACCTTACATTGCAGACAACTCACTGGGGGACAAGCAAGACACCAGTTCAGAGGCATCACAGAATCACATCATTGCCTGTTGCACGTCCAGCCCTAAGGATGGCTATTGTCATGGTGCTTTTTGCTGTGTAATAAATAGTCCTCTCTCAGCCATCTGAACAGTTCCTGTGTGGCTCCTCTGGGAGCCCTGAGCATGGTGGGAGGTGTCCAGGATAGTATTTCAGATGGAACTCCAAGGACTGCAGTACAGACTGTGATGCTTGTTCCTCTGCTGGTGCTGTGCATCCGTGGAACTGCTATGATTTACTTCTTAGGAGATGAAGCTCTGGTGCCCAAAACTGTAAGCCTTTAATTGGTTTGTGTTTTAGAAACGGCTGAATATGCAGACCCCTTACTAAAGAGATGAAAGCATCCTCCTCTGGACTCCACTCAGTCTCAGCACCAGTTGGGTGGAGGCAGAGCCACATGCAGAGGTGTTAGCAAGCAGCTGGCCATGGATTAGCTCCGTGCACTTGAGGATTAACCACTGATGCTGGAGCCTGAGCACGTCCTGCCCTGGGGCTTCTCTTTGCTGCTCTGTGGTTTTGCCTGATGTCAGGCAGCCTTTCTGGAGATGCTAGTGGTGGTTCTTTGCTCCTTAGGTAGCTTTTCAATTTCCCTAGTGGTCATAACAACCTTTTTGTTAGAACTGGGTAGTTGTGGTGCCAGCAAGTGCTGTCTCCTGGGCTGTTCCTGCTGGATTGTCACTATGAAGAGGCTGTGTCTTGGGACCTGTTGGGTCTTTATGGAACAGAAGAGAGGTGGGGGTGGCAGGAGCAGAGCAGTCCTTCCAGCTCTGGGCTGGTCCTCCTTGTTCTTGCACTCTGATGGCATCTCCTGAGGCAGGTAGAGGGCCAGATAAAGGGTCACTGCAGATGCGGTCAGTTAAATAGAGTGTCATGTGGGTTTGCAAACAGCACATCAGCTGCATGGGCTGGACTGTTGGATCCATTCCCAGCACAGGGAGATCAGGCCAGGATCTGCTGGGCAGAGGATCCATTCCCAGCACAGGGAGATCAGGCCATGATCTTCTGGGGAGAGGACACTCAGAGAAACCATTGTAGTGAAGTCATGGCCTTGCTTCCCCTCTGTTAAATCTTTGGATCCTTAAGGAGTACTCCATGCACTGCAAAAGTAACCTGCTCCATAGCAAACAGTGCCTGGGGTCAGGTGTTGTCCAGGGCATTCGATCTGGGCTGGCAGAACAGGACCCTGCTGGGCAGCTTGTCATGTCTCCAGCAACAGGCCCATGGCCATTCCCTTTTGCTCTGCTGCAGACCCCCAGGAGGAGAGTTGGGAGATGCTCTGCTTTGGCTTTTGATTCAATGTGTGGATGGGGGCAGCTGTGGGAGCACCTTACATGGTAAGGACACTGCAGGGTGCCAGGCTCGTCTCTACTCAACATAAGCAGTATTAAATTGCTTTTTATATCCTAGTTCCCCGAGTTGCCCACTAAGAGAAGCAAAGGTTCTGGGTTCTTCAATTGAACAGAAAGAGCAGTGACTGGTATGTGATGACTACTGCAGTTCTGTTCTGTATTTTGTCTTTATTGCCATGAGGGGATCAAGTCTGTAGCTGATAAAACTAAGGGAGCATTTTTGCCTGTTTGAGCAGTTTTCCCTCAAATAAATGCATTGGTCAAACCAATTTGAATAGCTATCTGCATTATTGTTTTTAGGGAATTTATTCCTTAGCAAAGCTTACACTTTTAGTGAAAAAGGTAACAATCCTTACCCTGAACAATCCTTACCCTGAGGAAAGTAAAATCCCCTCAAAAACTGGAATTCATTTAACATATTAAGGGAGTCATATATTTCTGAAAACAGATTTACAGCAGTCATTTCCTTCCAGGCCAGAAGGCAGTGACACAGGAATGACCCTGGCATAGAATGAAAAGCTTTTCACATGCACCAAGCCAAGAGCAGCAACTGCTTCAGTTGCCAGCGCTGGATCTCCAGCCCAAGCCCGTGAGCTGATGCTCACCTCCACTGAGCCCAAAGGAAGGCTGAAGTTCCCTTCTGCTGACTGGCTTCTTTTCTTCTCTGAGTAGAAGTGAAGTCTTTAAAGCCTCTTCAGGGGAATCAGTGGAACATGAAACAGTGATGGCTTGAGGGGAAGTCTTTTATCTTTCCCCTCGCAGCAGAAAACTGTAGGAGGAGTTAGGAGAACCTAATCTATGGCTTCCTATACTGCTAAAGGCTTTTCTGGTCCCCCGACCTGGTGATGCAGACTGGCTGTGTTTGCGCCACACGAAGCTTGCAGTGATCCCTGACGCAGGACGAGACCAGGGAGCTTTGCCTCTCTTTATGATTTTATCACCCAGGATCCACCATGCATATGCTCACCTGACCCACAGGGAACATCTTCCAGAGAGCCCCTGGAAGGAGCAACTCTCCAGATGCCCAGCTGTGGGGATGTGTCATGCACCACTGCTATGCTTGCTGCTTTTGTTTGTCACATGGCCTTTTGGTGTCATCTCTGGCTCATCTGCCAGTCTGGTTGCTCTCAATGGGACCAGACAGAGGGCTGATCCCTGAGGAGCATTATAGTACACAGGAGCATTATATTTTCCAGATGTTTGGGCTTACACAAGCAGGCCAGCCTTGGAGATGTGGACTGTCAGATCAGGCTTATCACATCATCCAGGGAGGTTGCCCTAGCAACTGTCTACCAGAGCTGGAGAGGGAATGCTGATCCTGGTTATCACAATGGACCCCTGCTGGGACAGACACCTGTGTGACACTGCAGCAGGTACAGAGCCTGCAACAGCAAGTTCAATGCTTTTGTTTGGGAATTAGGAGGAGAGGGCTACCAGTGCTTTCCTGGTTCCTGCCCAGCTCTCCCCAGCTGGTGGGCAGCAGTTTGGGTCAGAAACTCATCATGGCCACCCCAGGCAGCCTCCATCACTAAATCCCTGGGGCTGGACATGTCATGGCCTGGCCTGCCCTGGCTGGTCTTTGTTCAGCTGGGCAGCATCCCAGGAAGCTCACCTAGGCAATGGGCACTGCTGGGCTGCCATTCTTCAACCCTTTGGTTGAAAGTGTCACTGCTTAGTGGTGCAGAAATACCCAGGCACATAGAGGGCCATATGAACAGAAAGACAGGCTTTGAGCTGCTCCAACCCCAAACTGGGGTTGGATATTGGGGGGATATTGGGATTTTGGCTTGTTTTTTCAGCAGTGACCTCAATGACAAGAGGCTGCTCAATTGTTTGACGGTTCTGTTCTCACTGGTTAATAGAGAGGTGTGGTGGTTGCTTTGGTGTGTCTTTGGGGCATGGCACAGGAGTGTGTGAGGTGATAGCACTGACACAGGGCATAGAGAGCTGGGCTTGGCAAAGCACATTCATGCTGCCTAATGTCTTCTGGAGCGACCTGTCTCCTAATTTACCCCAAAGCCCAGATTAGAGCTTAACAGCAAATGGTTTATATGCCTGTGAGCAACCAGGAGAGCTTGGAAGCTGTGTAGGTGCAGCCTGAGAATAATTATGTTTCCTCTCTCTGCTGGGAGGAGAGGAGAGTCCTTTCCACTAGGCTTGGAGAACACTGCTGAGTTGGTTTCCCTGCAGCATGCCTTGGGATGCATCCCTAGGTCCTCCAGGGCCTTCTCTTTCCCATGACAGAAGCTGGACATGAGGCAGTGCAACAGAGGGAAGCAGGAGCAGAAGCTCAGCAGCTGTCCCAGGAAAAGAGGGCTCAGTTTCTATAGTTCAAACCAGGCCCAAAGCCCTGTATTGACTTACTAGTGACATTTAGTTCATGGGTTCTGTGCAAGCTGGCTCCCTTTTTTTAAGTCTTTCCCCAGGTACCTTTTAATCTGTCAGGGGCTGCTTCTTCCTTAACAGAAGCAGCTCAGAGCAAATGCCCCGTTATGTATATTTAATGTGGACACATGTGAGTGCACATACAGTTTATTCTCATGTTCTCCTCTTAGCAGGTGCTGTTATCCACACCATTTCCTCAGGGTGGGCTCTGGAAACACTCCCCATGCGACCCTAACAGTTAGTGCTCTTGGTGAAGAGCAATGACAATATTTTTTTACATTATTCTCTAGGTGCTCCTCTCTAGCACACAGGATTCTGGCTGCAGCAGTGGGATGTGAGTGCAGCAGGGAAGGTGTCTGCAGATCTCTGTCTTCAGGGAGGACACAAGCTTCATGGTACTGGAGGGTGCTAACATCAATAAGGTGTAATTTAATTTAAAACTGCCATCAGAGCATCAGTTTCTGAATGTAATTTTAGGGCAACAGAAAATGATTTTGCTAAGGACACAGTGTGATTTTCTCCTAGTTGCAGGGGCCAGACCAGATACATCTGCTACAATCCAGGAGATTAGGAAGTCTTTGGTAGTCTTTTGTATTTTAACCATTTTTGAGAGAGAAGCATGAGATTTTGAGAAGCATGAGATTTTTGAGGATTTTTTACTGTCTTGTCAGGAGGATTTTTTACTTTCTTGTCAGAAGAACAGAAAAGAGAGGAGAATAATGTCTCCTATTTTTCCATAAAGGCCATGGGAAGGCTTATACATGTCAAAAATCAGATATTTGGTGACCAAAAGACGGTTCACATTTGATTTCTGTAATCTCTTATTCTCCAAACTTAAGTAAGAATCTGCTTGATAGAAATTTCTGGTGGTTTGGCAGTACTCCTGTGAGGTTGGGTGGTATGACTGCTCTCTGTGGTTTCTAAGATTCCCATTAAAAATCTAGCTCTTAAATGTGAACTTGGCCAGTGAAATTCCCTCTAGGCAAAGACCCCGTGTCTCCCTTGAGCTGTACTGTGGGAATGGCCCCAGTGCAGTCTGGGTGGTGTCAACACCATCTAATTCCCAGGAATGACACATTCCCAAGGACGTAACCAGTTACTATGTTTTGGACACTGTAACTACAGCTCAGCTGAAGGAAAGTGTCTTGGGGTAAGTCCATTTACCAGCTGATGCAATTACAGTGACATCCAAAAGTCATCTCCCATGTATAACATCAAGCAGAATATCTGGATTGGGACTGGGATGATGGGATGTTCTTGCATCTTTTGAAATTCAGGGAATTTTCTTATCCTTGACAAATAAACTTATCCCAAGTTTTTTAAACCCTTCCTTGGTATTTCATGGCTAACAGTGAATGAATTGACAACTAAAGTAACTGGAATAAATCCAGTATTTTTTGAGGTATCAGTTGAAATCAAGCAGGGAGAACAAAATGTCTCTGCTGTTTCTCCTAACATCTAGAGCTGGCAATGAAGTATGCAGCCAGGTCTTTTCATGTCAGACATGCACTGTTGCAATTGCTCTGAAAATGTTTGAATTTCTTATCTCACTGGTGTAGCCATAAGCAGTTTTTCCATACTAGGCTTCAGATCAGTGTAATTCCAGTGGAGTTCTCCATAGCACACAGGTTGTGCTCCTGGCTCTGCACACCTCACCTCGCCTATGGCTGGCATTCTTTGCTTGTAAGATATTGGTCAGGCAATCAGCAGTGAGCAGGGTAGCGTGCTGCCAAATGCTCCTTTGAATGGAGGCAGGAACTCAACCTGTTGTGTCCCCAGTCTGTACAAACATGGGGTGAAATGCAGTAGCATTGCTTAGTGGTTCAGGGTGAACCATTTCCAACTGGAAGCCTCAGCTGAGAGCCTGTGACTATCGGCCTCTGAATTTATGATGCTTTTGATACAGCACCATTGGATGCCCTACTAATGACGATAAGAGATGTGGGTGGATTTCTCAGCCTCTCCCTAGCCCCCGGGGTAAAGCTACCTCTGGATTCATCTGGCTAAAGGGGAGCTGGAAGAATCTGTGAGCTGGCGTTTCACCCTGCAGACACTGGTCTGTGGCAGCAGTAGTGCTCCTCTGGCCACACAGGAGGATGCAGCCATGCAGCTCCACTGCCACGGAGCCTCAGCAGCAGCCAGTAAAATGGAAGAGGCTGAGGCTGCACTTGGGTGCACACAGCAGGTGTGCAGATGGGAGAGGACAGTTGGGGTGTCCCTCTCGAAGTGTTAACACCCATCTCTGGCTGGCTTCTCACTGCTCCTCATCTTCCCAGTATGCTGTGGCTAGGAATCCTGCTCGGCAGGGGGATTGGACTAGATGATCTTCTAGGTCCCTTCCAATCCCTGACATTCTATGATTCTAGGAAAGGTATGGCACAGACCAGAGAGCCCTTATTCTCTGGAGGTGTTCCTGACCACAGGAAATGGTCTCAGTGCACACTGCTGTTTGGGTCTGTCTGATATCTCCATCACCCCCTCTTTAAACTGTTTTTACCATCAGTAAAATGAAGAGTTTGTGCTGTTCCTCCCTCCTGCTCCTGCATGCTGGCCCGTTGGGATGAGTATTCCTTCTGAGCTTAGAACTGTAATCCAGTATCTATGGGTTAATTTCAGAAGATTAACATATCCACTGTGATTCATCCTCTGGCTTCTGCTGCCTTGTTCTCAGGACAGCAGAGTTGTGAAAGGGGAGCTGACCATTTGCATTAACCCCTCTACCCTGCAATACTCCCCTGAAGATCAGGTAGTGGAACTTCAGATGTGAGCTGCTGCTTCTGTGCCAAATGCTTTGCAGGAAGCTGGTTTTCTTTACAGACTGGGAGTCTGTTGATCCTGCAGGATAGCTTTGGGCAGCTGCTGTGCAGACCTAGCTACATACTCTGCTCCTGCTTTTCTGCTTAGTAGCAGCAGTACCCCTGTGAGCAGAGACAGTAAGAGGAAATCTTTGGTAATAGAAATGGCAACCGCTAATGACTTCCATTCCTGCTTTCTCTCCTCTCAGAACATCCCCACCTTGGGAAGCGTAGCAATAACCATGGCGCTCCACAACTGTGATGAGGTGGCTGTAGCTGGGTTTGGCTATGACATGAGTTCACCCAATGCACCCCTGCACTACTATGAGAACATCAAGATGTCTGCCATCAAAGAGGTAGGGAGCTCCTGCCAAGCACATCTTCCTCCCGAGCCCACCAAGCGCACCGACTCCAGAGCCTGCCGGGGATGGTGATGTCAACTTCCAGCCTTCCCGGACGGGTCAGAACAGCTTCACCCATGCATCTGTCTGGAACATTCTAGACATTCTCCCAAGTGCAATGTTGTGTTAAAAAGGGTTGGTTCTGCTGGGAAAATTTGTCTGGAATGTGTATATAATGTAATTCCTTCTTCAGGCAGCAGGGAAGATTCACATCACTGTTGACTTCAGTAGGGTGAAAAGAGCCATTCTGCTTGGGGGTTGAAAACATGTGGCCTCCTCCTGCTTTTAGATCTGTTGTGTTGCTCTCTAATACACAGGCTTTTGCCAGCTGTTTCTCTCCTCAAACCCTGGGCAGTGGAGGGGAGGGGAGAGTAGCCCGTGCACATCCACCTTGAGCTGAGCCTCCAGTAGCAGGTAGCAGCTCTGTGGAGACTGCTCTTTAAAGCCAGATCCACAGTCCAAACATTTTCTGGTACTATCACAGTGAGATGAACAGCATTGAGAGAACAGAAGCTCTGGTGTTGTAACAAGCAGCAGTTTCAAGGCTTCGCTCAGATCTGTTTCCTGCACTGAAATGGGGCAAACTGACACTGATCAGAGCTTCTAAAGTGGGACAGTTGCTGCTTTTTGGTGCAGCTCAACCTTTCTTAGGACAGACATGACCCAGGTCTTTCTAAGATTGCTTCCCTCTCTTCACTGGCTCCTAGGTGGGAAAACTTTCTCCATCCCATTCCACACCATGAAAAGTTGTGTTATTAATGAACTGTAGCTGTCTCCTGGCACTTGTTTGTTTACCTGAAGCACTTTTCCATTGATCCAGGACAGGAGGGAATCTGGAATGTTGTGTTTTTTTCAAAACACAAGAATAAATGTGTCTTAGAACTCTCACAGGCTGCAGGCTGCATGACCCTAGGCATGCTGAAAGGAATTAGAAATCTGTGATTAATCAGCTTGAGAAGTGAGCACGTGTAATTATCAGAGTAATGAGGCATTGGAACAATCTCTCAATAGAGACTAAGAAAACAGACTGAGTTTGGGAGAAGACTGTGAGGAGGTCTCCAGTATATCAAGGAATAAGACATTGAGATCCTGAGGTACCTTCTGGGCCTGTGGAGGTAGCAAGAAAGTCTTGCTCAGTGGAATAACCGTGGATTTAATCAGTCGTGGCTGGGAAAGTAAATGCCCATTTACAAGATATAAGAGGGGAAAATGTATTTGAGTCACTGTGTGCAGAGGTGGTGCCTGGCTTGTGAAATTCCTGAACAGAAAATACCTGAGGAATATAATTTGTGCAGTAGTAGAGGAGGTATCACCACTGGCTTTGGCTCACCCAGCTCCAGCTCCTCCCTGGGCATTTTCATAGAACCACTGCCTGAGACCTAGGCCCGGGTCTGAGTTGGTACAGATGGTTCCTTACTCTTCCAGCAAAGACACAGCTACCCCAGGGTGAAAGTGCCTGCAGATGCCTGGCTCCAGCAGTGGGAACAGAGGCTGTTATCAGCGTTTCAAGAAAAGCTTTTGTCTTTGTGATGTTACTGTGTCCACTCTGGCCAATCAACTGCCTTTGGTGGAGAATCACTCTTGCCCAGTTTGTACCTTCTATCCCATAAGGATGTCAGTCCCACGCTCTGCTCTTGGGTGTGGGGTCACTAACAGCAGATGTCCTGTGCCAAGACTGTTTTGCCATCAGTAGGTGTCTCTGAACTCAAGGACCTAACCTACACAGGAGCTGACAAGATTGAATTTTTACTTCCCTTAGACCTTAAATTAATTATGCAAAAGTTTGCAAACAGTGTTGAATTAGAGTCCCTGGCTGAAGTCACCAGCCCAGATCGTGTGGCTCTGTGATTCTGTTAGGTCAGCATCCTGAGTGGGATGCAGAAGCCAGTGGAAGACAGCTTCTTGGTGGGATGGACAGCTGTGTAGGGTCTTGGGAGTAAATCTTGCACAGGGCAGCAGATGAGGATGAACATGTGAAACCAACCAGTAGGGTCTTCTAGAGAGACCAGTTGGTGCCTGGTTTGTTGTGCCTCTGCTGTCTGGAAGCTGTCAGTCATCATGTCCAGGATGTTCTGTATGGAGGTGCAGGAGTGTTGAAAGGTTTTGGTGGAGCCTTACTGGTTCAGATGTCAGTGGGTTTGTTCCTGCAGCCAAGGCTGTTGATAAGAGTGCTCTGCAGGCCAGTGAAGCTGGTTCTGTGAGGAAGGTTCCTGTTCCAGTGGAAGGCTGGTTACATGTCTGCCCATCTAATCCTCACATCCTCGCCCACAGGCTCCTCTTACGTTTCATTGCCCTGGTACAAGAAAAGCCATCTGTTCCTGAGTATCAATAATTAATGCTCCTCCTGCCTCTGCGCCTCCCACTATAACCAATTGTTGGTGATATTGTGGAATGTGGAGGGCAGAGAGAGGATTGTGTTTCTTTCTCTCCCATTGAATATTAATGGAAGCTGGTAATTGTTGGTCACCTGAGGGTGAAGTTTGAAGGTGAAGGGTATAGTAGTTGGGTTGTGTCTTGTGCACTTGCCCTCAAAGAACACACAAATGGAGGTTTGCCCCACTCTAGACTGGAAGAGCCCTGCACACCCTCCTTGAAGCACCTGCCTGTGCTTTGTGACTCCAGAGGCTGGCCAAACCTTGCCCTTGGCATGAGTGAGAGAAGATTGACCCAAAGCCAAGCTCCACCAAGCCTGTTCTGTCTGCTCTGACACCCAAAGGCCCAAGAACATCCACAACATTTCCTCAGTGTTAGGTTGGACCTCCAGGCTTGTATCCAGATCTAGTTCTTCCTGGTTTTCCTATACATTTCAGCCTTTAAAGAAGCCACTAAAACAGGCTATGCCTTGAAATTGTGCAAGGATCATCTTTGTCCTGTGTCTGGCCTGCAGACACGTGGAGGCTTATTCCCAGTCAGAGGAGTGGAACAGCTCTGCTTAACACAGCAACATCACATTAAATGCTTAACATTTGCTTTGGGATGCAGCTGTTCCACCATAACAAACATCCTAAGCAGGATCCCCTGCAGTCTGACCAGGCTTTGCTGCAGCAGAACCTGTATTGCTGAAGTTCAGGTCTTTTCCCTGACTACCAGGCTTCTGAGCCTGAATGACTAAAACTCCTCCGTGTTTAAGTCTGGAGAACAGCTGCAGGGAAGCAGTCCAGCTCCACCCTGAAACCATCACTGTCTTTACAGAGGAAATGTAAACACCAGCAGCATCGTGGGGCTGGAGGTGCCACATGTGTGTGTGTGGCTCATGGGAGCCTCCTTGGGAAGATCCATCAAACCTTTTCCCTTTCCTGGTGTCCACAGGGACAATGGGCCAGGCAGTGAATGTGGGTCCTCTCTGCAAGGTGTGCTGCTGATTTACACTTGAGGCCTGTTTGATATGTCTCAGGATACCTTGAAACCCTGTGACTCACCTCTGAGGAATTTGTTCCGATTACATAAAAAAAATGCCAGCAAAAAATGCACTCACTCACAGCTGGGTGGAGATGCTGCTCCCATGCCAAGACCGAGGTGATAAAATCTCTGTGGAAATGAATGTGAGTTTTCCTGCTGCTCTGTGGGACTGGCAGCTGCATTTCCAAGAGGAGAAACAGGCAGCCCCAGTGTATAGCTTTGCTTAGGCTTTTCTTTCCCCAAAGGGCTAAATGCCCTCAAGGTCCAAGATTGTGACCTAGTTAGAGATGTCCCTGCTGAATGCAGGGCGGTTGGACTAGATGAGCTTTGGAGATCCCTTCCAACCCAATCCATTCTATGATTGTGCTGCCATTACTACCCCGGGAGGCAGCTCCTCTGCTGCCTCTTCCAGCAGCTCCAACTCTTGGCTGGGCAGCATTTTCTGCCCCAGAGGAAAAGTCTCTGAGAGGGGGCAGATGCTCCTGAGCTTCACTGGTGTTAGCAGCCAAGGGCAAGTAGATTGTCTCGGGGTGCTGGTCGGTAGCACGGCTGCAGAACGTTCAGGGATTGGCCTGGGCTTGTGAATGCTCGTGAGAGTAAATTGCTCCAGTTCAGTCCTCAGTAGCTTCCCTCTGTCCTGGGTATCTTGGTGTGCTCCAGCCAGCATACCTCCAGGCAGACCTGGAGGAGAAGACTGTCACTTGGCTATTCCTAAGTGTGCTCTGCAGAGCTGGAAGCACACTGGGGCAGTGCTCTCAGGCACTTTCAGGCTGTGGAAGGTGAATGCAGCACAAAACCACCTCTTGATCTCAACTCCACTGCCCAGCATCTTCTTCCCTCATCTCTATCACAGAAACTTCCACTTCAACATGAGGAACTTCTTTTCTGTGAGAGTGGCAGAGCCTGGCAAAGGCTGCCCAGAGAGTCTGTGGAGTCTCCTGCTCCTGGATCTGTTCCTGTGTGGGCTGCCCTGTGTGACCCTGCTCTGGCAGGGATTTGGCCTCCAGAGGCCATTCTCCAGAGGTCCCTTCCAACCCCTCCCATTCTGTGATTCTATGCCCAGCAGTGCAGACTCAGGAGGGGTTTTCTGGCTAGTATGAGGCAGCCTGCTGTTCTCTGCTCTGGTACCAGGAGACCACTGCCCAGCAGATCTGGTGGTGTTGTATAAAATCTCACAAATGATTTTTCATCTCTGATCTTGCCTCTTTGCTTTAACTTAGAAAACACATAAGAGCCAAGTATGTCATCTCCCTTCAGTTACTATTTTCCCTATTCCAAATAACTTTGCAACAGCCTTTGACCCTTGGCTGCTTGCACGAATGCAGTACGGAAAATGACTGGGTCCTTGCCAAGGTGTCTGCTCACTTGTTTCTGTTTTCATGGCAGTGAGTCCAGCAGGGTAGAATTTTGATACAGTTTATTGTAGTTTTATTTCTTGCTCAGGTCCTATAATACTTCCTGCTCAAGCATTCAATATACAAGTGTATTTTTATCACAGGTCACTGTCTTCTGTTAATGTAGAAATGTCAGTTCCACGGGGAACATAGAGAAGAAAACATGGAAACAGCAGTGAGGAAAAAAGGAATGATGTTAACATAGAGTGAAGACTTTTACAGATATAAATGAATAAATAAATAAATATAATTAACGTGCCTGTAAAGATTACAGTAAACCTTCATTGTTAATGGCAAAACAGGGTTATGTTCCAGGCAGAAATTATTCCAGGATGGGAAAGTGACAGTGTTTAGAATAGTAAAATTGTATCTGTAAGGAGCTGATGAAACTGAGCAAGCAGA
>JAABNV010014912.1:0-14186 GCA_033439845.1 Ispidina picta | reverse complement strand
TGCTCAAGCATTCAATATACAAGTGTATTTTTATCACAGGTCACTGTCTTCTGTTAATGTAGAAATGTCAGTTCCACAGGGAACATAGAGAAGAAAACATGGAAACAGCAGTGAGTAAAAAAGGAATGATGTTAACATAGAGTGAAGACTTTTACAGATATAAATGAATAAATAAATAAATATAATTAACCTGCCTGTAAAGATTACAGTAAACCTTCATTGTTAATGGCAAAACAGGGTTATGTTCCAGGCAGAAATTTTTCCAGGATGGGAAAGTGACAGTGTTTAGAATAGTAAAATTGTATCTGTAAGGAGCTGATGAAACTGAGCAAGCAGAGCAGGAGGCTGTGCTAAGTCATGGGAATGAAGCACAGGACTGGCTCCGAGTATTCCTTCTCCATCCCAGCATCCCTTCTCCATCCCAGCATCCCTCCTCCATGTGCAGCCTTCCCTGGCATCATGAGACAGAGCTGAGCTTCAGTCTCCTGGTCATTTCTTGCAGGAGCAAGAATGTGAGCAAGGAGACACCTCGAATGCTGCACTACACTCTGAGCTATCTTCTCAGCAGCTTCACACCCTTGCAGCTGCTAAGAATGGAGGATGTGTGGTTAGAAGGCACCCTTGCCCATGCAGAGCTGCAGGAGCTGACTGGTCTTTTCTTCAGGAGCTGACTGGTCTCCTCTCGCTCTGCTTCAGGAACAGATCAAGCAACAGTGCTGATGCTGTTGGAGGTGTCAGCTCCTTTGATACAGCTGTGCCTGGGCACTTCAGTGACTCACTGCCTGACCCGAGGGGGAGGTGACACAATTGCCTTTGATGGCTTCTTTCTGATCATTGGCCCCACTTCCCCAGCAGGTCTTTGTGGGCTGCTTAGAGGACACATAACATTTTTTATTCAGGCTGTGTCAGGGCTGCCAGGAGGGCTGGGGAGGTGGCCTGCAGCACACAGTGACACGCAGCTTTGTCTCTGTCTCTCCCTGCCAGCAGCTACCTCTCAGGATAACCCACTAACATCAAGTTGGGAGTCTTGGCCCATAAAGGCACAAACAATAGCGCTTTATCATCAGCTGGACTCTCTCTGAGAAGCCATCCTTTGCATTTTAAATCACCACCAGTTGCTTGGGAGGGGGTGGTTGGGCTGCTTAGGGCCTCCAAGTACCTTAAAGTTTGCAGTAGCCAACAAGAACAAAACTCCTTTGAAAACCAGGCAGATGTCTGGCTTGGTGATTTATAGACTGAAAACACGGCTATTTGAGCCAGGCTGATGAATTACAATTGGAGCACAAGGAATGGTGCAGACTGAAATGGGGGTCAGCTTTGGAGAGGGAGGTTAGGGACTGGGTCAGGGGGACCTCTGAAAGAGCCATGCTTTTTCTCGGGGCCAGTGGTGATGACTGATGAGGTTTATACATTTTTGTCTTTGTTTAAAAGCCACCTGTTTGACAGCGTTCTGGCTGAACGAAGGCCCTGCATGCTGTTCCTGTGTGTGAGAACTGTGTGTCCATGTAACAGAAATCTGGACAAGATTGATGGATCAGCAGTAATGAGCAGAGCACAGGTATTGCTTTGTTCAGTAGAACAGGAGCATGTTGACTCTCGGGTACCACGGTGCCCTAATAATAGTGAGGAAGGGAAGGTTGTAGGATTGGAAAAAAGAAGAGTGTTTAGACAAGGTGTCTGTAGGAAAAGGCAGTAAAGGATCTACAAGGTGTGCTAGAGCCCAGCTACTGGTTCCAACATTGAACACAGAACTCCACAAGCGCCACCAGAAACCACAGTCTCAGAGGTACATCAGGAGCCAGTATGACTGTCAGAGAGAGCCCAGGTACTCCCAGATACAGCAGTCAGCACAGCTCTTCTCACTAACTGTAAAGGCACAAGAAGAGCTGCTGGCCTTTCAGAGCTGTTCTTAGCAGCCATGAAGACCTTGTGGAGGGAAATTTTAGGAAATAGCCTTTGATGGAGTGGTTAACTGAAATGGGAGAGCAACAGAAGGGATCCTGTAACTGCGATTTGCTTCTGAAAGGCTGGAGCTTGCTCAGCAGGGTGTTTCCAGGCTGTGGGGTGGCACTGGCAGTGCTCAGTGAAACTGGGACGTGTGTGCAGACTGACATCTCTGAAGTCAGGCCTGGCCTAGGAGAGCAGGCTACCAAAAGCAGATACACTGTCTCAGTGGAGACTTGAAATCCTTTTCTTGTGAGAAGTGCAGAAGTTTTATGTGGTTCATGTATGTATCAAGAACTGGCAGCAAAAGACTGAAGAGACAACTCTATAAAGAAGCACATGAAAGAGGTGGTAGAAATAACAAAGAAGTGAGGGAGAGCATCAGGGGACGTCACCCCTGACGTGTAGAAAGGACAGGGATAAAAGTGTAGCTGAACTGGATCTTGCAAAGAAATGAACATTGGTCAGTCCCACTGCCAAACAACTAATGAGGAAAATGTTAGCAGGGCTGTGGCATCCAGGAGGGTTAAGGAAGCAGGAGGCAAGGGGATTAAAGAGTCAAAGTGGGAACTGCATGAGCTAATATATTACCTCCATAAGGCTGGTGTGATGAGTGAAGGGGAAAAGGTGGCTTGAAGTGGGAAGTTCATGGAAAGAGCAAATGACTGGGTCAACAGTAAAAGGCAAAAGCCCCTGAAGCTAATGCACTGGGTGTGAGAGCCTGAGAGATCTCTGGATCTCTGGTCCAGCCCCTGCGCTCTTGGGCTAACTAAGCTCTGTGTCCAGAGGAGAAGGTCCTCAGTAAATCTGTCAGGGTACCTGTGATTGCTCAGCATTGGATTGTAGTGGACAGGACACCTCTTCTTCCTCTTTTTTTGGGGCGATGAGAGTGAGGCAAAGAAAAGAATCCTGTCCAATTCAGAACTCTATATCTGACCTCAGAGGTACTATTCAGAACTTCAGAGCAGAGTTTAAATGAAAGAATAATTAAATCCTGAAAGCAAACAAAACATTAATTTACCAAAGGCAGGTTACAAAAACTAATTCAGTATCTTTATTTGATTAAAAAAGGAAATAATTCCAGGGACAGAGGAAGGGTCTGCAGGTTCAGTTAGGAGTGTTTGCACTGTGCCATGTGAGATGTTCTTAATTTAGCTTCAGAAGCTACAGTTTGGGGCAACACCTGCATGTGAATGGTCTCTTTAAAGGAGAGCACAAAGAGCAGCACTGAATGGATGGCTGGGAGTTCCCCCACAGGAGGCAGTGTTTGCTTTAGTGATTTTTGGCAAGGAAGGCAGTGGTGTGCAAGTGGAATTTGTGATGAGACAAAACCAGGTGTGGTTAATACAAAGGAGGATTAAATACCATCCATGAGCACCTTTGAGAACAGGAATAGACTGAGTGGCGTGAAAATGAGGAGTATGAATAGAAGGTGATGCTCTTTGGGGCAACAACAGAAATGTTGACTCTAAACTGGGAGAGCATTATTTAGCTATGGCAGAGGAAGGAAGTGCTTAGATAGGCACAATAAATCAGAGGTTAATTCAGGATGCCAGACTGTTACTGTGAAAAAAAAAGGCAAATACAGCTCTGGAAAGACTAGAGGAAGTCTTCTTGTAGAGAGAGTTAATTGCATCTGCATGAGGCAATACCAGGCCTTTTTTCTGGTTCATGAGAAGTAAATTTGGGGTAAACAGGGACAGATGTTACTATTACACTTTTGGGAAATTTCCCAGCTTTCATATGGGAAGAACTGACTGTTTTGGTAGAAGGAAGACATGACTTGTTTAGCTTGGGAGAATGAAGATGAGAAGAGATACACTTGCTCTCTCTGTATGAAGAGAAAGCAGGAGCTAAAAGAGCCGTTTACCATTTGAAGTTGGTGTAAGAATGACTGAGCATAAATGAGTTGTGTGATGGCATCTCCTACACATGAGAAGATAAGGGTGCCCAGCTCTCCTTTTTTTGTGTCAGTATTTGTGGCTCTGGAGGGAGCACGGGCAGGACAGGGCAGTCTGGGTAGATGGACTGAGAGAGGAGTGAGCAACTGGTCCTGAATGAGGCAGGGCACTGGTGTCATGGGAGGCCACCCCTGAAACTGCAGCTCAGTGGCAGCCAGTGTGCATAGTCACCTTGGCAGGGCTACAGCAAGGGTAGGATCACAAAAAATAAGCAGCTTTAGAGACAGTGAAGGTTAAAGGCAGAGAGAAATGAGCAGCACAGGGGACTGGAGTGTTCCAGTGCAGGCTGTTTCTGTGCAGGCTCTTGGGGTGGAACACCACTCACTTGCAGAAGGAGAGGTTGTCACAGAACTGAGAAAACTCCTGCTGGTTTTCCTGAGTGCATTCCTCAGTGACTTCACTCTGATTTAATCTTCCCCTATGTTAAAATATTGCAATGTACCTGATAAGACTGAGGTGCTCTGAAGCAGAGGCATTCTGACTGTAATTGATTACAGATGGGGAGCTCACCTTCCTCTTGGGCTGCTCTCCAAAACCTTTTCTTGGTCTTAAAATATTCTACTTAGCTTCTTTTGAAGGGACAGAGGGTGTTTTGTGCTTCCTCATGGAATCATGAAGAGAAAAAAGAACAGTTGGTTTGGAGCCTCTGCCTTTGCATAGCCCTGAAAGATGGCTTCAACTGATGATTAATTTTGGTCTAATAACTGTGACCGAACAATCAGACCCACTGCTGCCTTTCTGGGGTGGGCAGCCACAGCAGTGCCTGTGCTTGCAGAGCAACTCTTCTGCCACGTCTCTGTCCACTGCAAAACATCTGCTCCTCCATGAAAGACTCAAAGGAAATCCCAGCCTGATCCCCAAATAGCAAGAAGGGCTGTGGAACCTCCTGGGGTGTTCCTGGTGGAGCTCCTGGGAGTTCATTACTCCAGCCATGAGCTCAGACAAGCAGCCTTTTTGTTCACACAAATGGAAGCTGTACCAGATGCCTGCTTGATGCAAGCAGCAGGTGAGGGAGAGGGCAGGGCCAGTCTGCCAGGCTGCAGGAGCAGTGGTGGTGATGATAGGCAGGACAAGAAGGTGGCACTGAACGCTCTGAGCTTCGCCATCACTATCTGGAGGTGCCAGTTCTGAGAAGAGCTGGTGTTTTCTTGTGATCCTGGGTGTAGCTTCAAGACTTGGGGCAGGAGGTTTGTGGATGTGAACTGTGCCATGGATGGGAATAAGGAATGGGTCACTGACATCTTGGTGTGCATGGAAAGAGAGGGTCGAAGCAGTCACAAGGGACAATGAGCATCTTGCCAGTGCAGTCAGAGCACATCCAGCATCTGAGGGCAAGAAAAAGCTTCTCTGCAGTAGCAGCAGGAGTAAACCACCAACATTGAAACTACTTTGTATAATCATTCTCCAGTCATGGATCCCCTCACAATCCTCTGATTAAAAGTCAAAATGAGCCCTCTGACAGCACAACCCTGCCCATGGGAACACGGCTGCCCACAGCATTGCCTTTTTTTTACCAAGACCTGCATCAGCTGAAAGATTTCCAGGACAGCTTGGTTACCTTGGCACCTTGGCCTACCCAGTGAGGGGTGTCAGAAGATAACTTCCCCTTACAACAGCTGTTTGTGGTGTATACACCCTAAAACGTGCTGGGCTTTAGGGTGTGTTTTGTTGCCTTTCCCTTTTGGGGGCAATGGGAAGGAGGTGCCTGCCTCTGGCAGCTTTGAGAAACCTGCTCCAGTTCCCCTCCCCACTGCCAGTGTGGAATGCAGCATCCTCAGCCTGCTTAGCTCTGTCAGTGAGGTGAGTCCTTCTCCTGCAGTCAGTAACTGGAGCTGTTGTGGAAGACATTCCTTATCCCTGCTGCCTGACTTGCTGTCAGGCATGGGGTGAGCAGCAGCTCACCAAAAACCCCTCTCGTGCTCTGGGGGAGGCACACGAGCCTGGGCTGTCCAGGGACCCCTTTGCCCGTGGCCTTACATTCAATCACACAGCACGTGAGAGCACAGACACTGCTGAGATCCACGGATCCAGTGGGAGGCTGGATTACACGTGGCCCTTAGTACAGCTTTGTGCTGGGGAAGCAGAGGCCATGGTGCTGCACACCCAGGGGTTTGTAGGTCTTCCCAGCAGCCCTGCAGTTGTATCACCCAGAGTTTTATTCTCCCCGTCCCATACTCCTGCTCCACTCACAGCTTTCACGGAGCAGATTTCTCTTTGCCACCATGGCCTGAGGTGATGTTTAAAGTGGTTGGTGTTTGCCAGGAGTGGCTGCTTCCTCAGTTAGTGTCCTTTCCCCTGTACTGAGAGAAGCAAGCAGGTTGTCCCGGGTGAGACCAGTTGGCCTCTCATTCTGATGGATGAGGCTTAAAGAGGTGATGGAAGGATCAGCTTGTGCTGTGACATCTCACGCTCCCTGGTGCTTTAACCAGGCTTTGAAGAACAAGCCCAGGCAGCTGTGAAGCACATGCAGAGCGAGCTGGTGCTCCCAGCGTGCCTGCTGTGCCAGCAGGAGCTGCTGGTGCCTGTTGGCAGGAGCACATGGCCATGGCTGCCGCTGCCAAGGGGCTGTGCTGTCAAGAGAAATGCTGCTTGGGGGAGGCTGAGCCCAGCACCCCCAGCTGGCACTGCTGCACGTGAGTCTGTTCCCAGCACACTGAGGGATCCTGGCTCTCTGGATCCAAATGACAGGCACACACAGCCCTGCTGTCCCAGCTCCCTCAGCTCTGCACCACCATCACTCCTAACTGCTGCTCTCTGAAATGCATCCTTTTCTTCTTCTTTCTCTTTCCTTTTTCTCACAAGCCAGCCTTCTTTCACAGTGCCAGTTTTAAGTTTCTATTTTTATGCTACTCATAAAGCACTCAGTTGTTTCTGGGAAGCATCTTTCCATTTAGAAATGTGGTCTCCTGCATTTTCAGAGTCCCAAAGAGCACCACCACAGTTTACTCCATGGGCCCTGTTCCTGGTGCTGGTGCACCCTTTACAGCACTCAGGAACAGTGTCACTGGGAGCAGAGGAAGACAAAAAGTTCTTCTGAATGGTTTACAAGACAGAACTACCTCAACTTTTACTGTCATCATTCCTGTGCACTGCGAGGGTGGAAGTAAATGCACAGCTGCAATAAGAGAGGTATTTCCAAAATGTGTTGGAGATACAGAAAGGGACCTTCAGTCCCTTGCACCCCTTGGCAGCAGACTGCATGTTGTGACTGGCACACGGCAGTCACAGCTCAAAGGACAGCCATGGGCAGGACAGGCAGCAGATGACACAAGAGCCACATGCATATTGTGTGTGATGGATAAAACAAATGCTCTGCAGACAGGTGCCCATTGCTTTGCAGTGGGTAGAGTGAGTTTAGATACCTGTGACAGTTCCCTCAGAGGGCTTGTTGGACTGGCACTTTGTGGGTTTGAGGCCATTTCAGGAAGGTTTCTGTAGAGTTGATTTTTACCACTGGCCCAGGTACGGTGCAGAAGCCCTGGGTTGGTTCACTGGAATTCTTGCCCTGTCAGGTGATTCTGGGGAAAATTGCTTTTCCCTGCTCTGCCTTGGTCTCCCCTGAGGGACAAACAACTTACTGCTTTCACTTCAGTAGCACCAGCACAGAGGAGTGATGGCAGATGGGCTGTGGGGAACACCCCTGGATGGGCTGACACCAGCTACAGTAACCATGGCACCCAGACACCTGGCTGGGAGACATGCCTATTGCACCTTAGCCCATAATTTCCTCTCACCAGAGCCAGCAGAGGCAAGAGCCCTCCATGGGGCTGGTCTCAGGGCTTTTCAGCTTCATGCACCCCCTGGGCATTGCCCAGAGACCTGCCACCCACAGGGGGCTGTTGGCGGGTGCGTCCTGTCCTGCCAGCCCTGCTCCCTGGCACATGTCACTGTGCTATTGGACTGGTGTGTGCGGTGGCTTGGGAGGGCTCTGCATCTGCCCAAGGTTTGCCTAGATCTCACCATGCCAAAAAATCTTCCTCCAGACCATGGGGAGACCTTCTAGCTGAGGTACCCAGGTCTGACCGTACCAGCTGCTTTAGGCAGCAGAAAGTCTGCAAGGGCTCCTCTGGTCTGCACTGGTGCTTTCTCCTCAGCAGAAGCCACTGCCCTGCCCCGGGTACAGGTTCCTGCAGAATGGGGGCCAGGAACATGCTTGGCCAGGAGAACTGCTGACCTTCTGTCTCTCCCATTTCCTTCCAGTCCTGGACGCACAACATCCAGCGGGAGAAGGAGTTCCTGCGGAAGCTGGTGAAAGCCCGAGTCATCACTGACCTGACCAGTGGGATCTGAGTGGCTCCAGCCACTGCCTCTAAGGGAGGACATGAAGACACACACTGCAGCTCTGGGAGCCCCTCACGAGAATCCCACCTCACTGCAGACACGCGGATCTGCCTGGCTGCTCTGGGAAGACCCTCTCGCATTGCCAGTCTGCACGAAGGTTGCATCTGCTGCCTCCAGGCCTAGAGCTGGCAGGAGGTGGGCAAGGGGCTGAGCGGGCAGTTCTTGAACTCTGCATCACAGACACATCTTCTGTGTCCTGAACTAAGCAGGAAAGACTCAGGAGAGAGAAGAAAGGTTTGTGAATAAAACGATTTGTGCCAAATGGGAGGTGATGGTACCCCGGGGCAGAAATGCCTGAATGTACAAAGTATTCTTTTTTTAAAAGAAACTGCTGGGATCACACTAGAAATACCAAGGTGCAAGGCAAAGTCTGCTTGTGCACAGCCCTGCGAACAGCCTGGCCTCTCCATGCTCCATCTGCATTGTCCCTGGCCTCAGACCCTTCCCCAGGAAAACAAATCCGTCCATAACTTCGGTGTCGCTGGTGCTGCTGTAATTCGAAGGGAGAATAATGGCTTTCCCTCATTCTCCACGTGGAGCTTCTGGATGGAGATGAGCATGGATTTGTTTTTCTGCACTTTTCCTTGCTTCCTGCGTAGAGGCAGCAGCAGCAGCCACTCGACTTGGCTGCGTTTCTATAGCCATTTGCCCTGCTCTGCCTCTGCCCTGACCCCGAGGGGGAGCAGGGAGCCCTTGGCATACTCTGCCTGCAGCAGACCCTCCCCACCTTCCTGCCTGTCATGGCTCTGAGGAGCCTGCCTCCTTGTGCTTGAGGCTTTCAGGCCTCTTGGCTTGTGCCTGCTCTACAGGACCCCGTGGAGTCCATGCAGACTGGTGTGGCTGTTTCTGGAGAGCATCTTGCTTTTTATGTGTGTGGGAGAGGAGTAATTTATTCCTTGGAAGGAGGTCAGATCTTGCATGGAGATCTGAAGCTTTACAGTTTGAGAGCAGGCTGCTGAAATGTTTGTTTTATGTTCCAGACTCTCTCATGTTCCCTATTTAAGTGACATGTGACCTCAGTGATGATGGAGCCTGCTGGGACGGGTGGAAGCCTGCTGGGAACCCTCACCCTCTGCATGGCCCCTGCTCCCTTCATGTCCAAGCTCCTCCCGTGCTGCTCTAGCACTGCTGCTCCTCCTGCTCTCAGGAGCATGTCCCTTCCTTTGCTGTCTCTCTCCCAGGATGCAGTATTTGCACATTTGACTTGTATACATATTTCAGATGAGCTGGAATAAACTGAGCAGAGTCGCCAAGTGCAAGGACAGCGGGGTGGTCTCATCCACCTGGAGAGTTTGGTCAGATGGGGATTGCCAGGGGAAGGGGTACAGGTGGGAATGGGCTCCCAGGTTCTCCTGGCCTGGAGCAGGCTGGGCTGAGCCGTGTCCCCATGTGCCAGGGGACCAGCACACAGCCCACCAGTGCTGGGGTTAGTGGAGGGGGAGAGGGATTCTGGCTGGACTCATGGTCCTGGCTCTGCATCTGACATGCCCAAGGTCTGCTGTCTGTGTTGTTCTGAGCTGAAGGGAGAATGTGGCCCTCACATGGACATGGGATGCTCAAGAGCAGGGCTCACAAAGATCCCCAGGGCCACCTCTGCTCCCGCTGACTTTGAGGGGCTGTAACTCTGGGGCTGAGACTCCAGAGGGGACATGCAGGAGGGGCAGGCAGTGACCAGGTGTGGGGGCAAGGGAGCAAACTGTATGGAATGGTTGGAGACCAGGCTCCAGGCAGAGGCAGGTCTCGGGAAAGTCTGGTCCAGCTTCTGGTTGTGGCTGCTGCCTGTCCTGTGGGAGCTGCCTGGGAGCAGTTCAAAGATCCTGCCTCTTCCAGGCAGCAGAATGCAGGTGCTGGGAGACTCTCCCTTCCATTCCTCTCCCCATGTCCCTTCCTCCTGTCCCTCTGGCCTCCCAGCCATGCAGTCTCTGCTCCTCCCTGGCACAAGGCTCCCCCCCTAGAATGCTCTGTAAGGTTTCCAGACTGGAGAACTGGGGGTTCCAGCAGGTTTTTGAACATAGGCTGTGGCAGATACTCCTTTGAATATTCTCCCTCAGCTTGTTTTTCCTGCTCAAGGAGCCCAAGGGGTTGGATTTCCATGGCTCTCACCAGGCAACATGCCCTTTGGGGTACCTGTGTTTCAATCTGGACCTGGGACTGTCATCTGTGGAGTCCCTGCCATGGTGGCAGTGGAGATGCCTGGGATGGACCTGGCAGAGGTTGTGTCTGGGGAAGGACTGGCACTGACCCTCTGCCTTGGTACTTGAATTGGGTCTTCGGCCAGTTGCTGTGAGAGCCCTGGGGCAATGATGGGGGGATGGTAGGTGCATCCATATGATACAGGGAGCTGAGATGCCAGACTGTGGGTGCCTGCAGCCAGGAGGAGGAGGAAGGGTTGAAGAGCATTCAGTGTCCATGCTGAGCTCCTCTCAACCCCTGGGGGAAGCACCCCACCAGAGGCTTGTGATTACATTAGTTTGATTTAGTCTGTTTTATTGAGCTCTGCAAGGCTACAGGGCACCTTCATCTCCCAGCTCACTGCCTCCAGGTCCAAGGAGAGAACATGGCCTTGCTTTCCCTGGCATCCCAGCTCCCCACCTCAGCCAGGAACAGGTACTGATACGAAGCTGTCCCTACAGACCAGGGAGGTGACTCCAAGCCCTTCCCTCCACCTCAGTGGGCATCTCCAGGCAGAAGTGCATGGCCCAGGATGAGTGTGGGGGGCTAGGATCACCTGCAGGTAGAAGCAAAGAGGCTGTTGTAGAGAGGCCAAAGGCACCCCTCTAAATCCCTGTCCCGTTTGACACCGAACCGGCTAACACACCCACCCAGGGAGCAGCTCTGTGGCCCCTGCCCCAGGAGCTCTGCACAGCCACCGAGCACCGATCCTTTGGCACCTGCAGCCACCTCCCGCCCTCCCGGCTCTGCCAGCTCAGAGCAGAGCATGGGTCAGAGCGGGGTCAGCGGGACGAGTGCAAGTCTTGGCCTCTCCCTGACAGTGACTCACCTCTGCTGCTCAGGAGGGAGAGCCCAGGGGAATTCTCTACAGCCTAAATATAGAGCGGGGTTGCCTGCAGCCTCTGACGTGCTGCCACTCGGGTGGCAGGGAACCTGCCTAGAGAGAGGCCAGGGAAGAGCAGGGAGGTCAGGGAAGCAGCTCCTGCAGCAGCATTTTGCTCTGGCTGATGCAGAGAGCAGGTCTGGGGAGATCAGTGTGTGCTGCTCCAGGAAATAAGGGCTGCCAGAGAGCTACTGCTCCACTGACCACACCATGCTGCCCACCACCCTGGAATCAGATCCTCTCCACCTGCTAACCTATGTGGGCTGGACCTGCTGTGGCCTGAAGCTCTCACTCAGCCCTGCCATGCTGCTTTATCCCTGTGTGGGCACTACTGGGAGAGGGGGAAGGTGTCAGGGCAGGGCTCTCTGTATCAAACAGGGGCAGATGGGCTGGGTACCAGTGATGAGCAAGAGCTTCCAGACTGGCAGGGAGGCATCCACAGTGCTGAGCTCTACCAGCACAAGCACAGTGCATGCCATCGACCCATGCCATTGACCTGTGCCATCAGTCTGTGCCATTGGTCTGTCTGTGTCATCTGGCCTCGTGCATATCACACACAGTATTAGAGACGTGTCACCTGGAGCAGGTGCCCCAGGGCACTACGCAGCCCCTCTGGGCACAATCTCCTGGCACAGCCTGCACGGGGACTCACCCAAAGGCCAGTGTGCTCACCAGTACTGTACCAAGCTGAGATGCAAGAACTCAATGAGTTTTTAAAATTAGTTTTAGTTTCTGCGATTATTTTTTATTTCCCCTCTAGGCAGGGAGGGCGAGAGTCTTACGGGCTCCTCCAGGCCAGCTTATGTCACATCAGTTTGGTCATATCACAGAAGCAATAAAGCTATCAAACAAGCTTGGCTGGCTTCTTTCTTCTGCCTTTGGCATGTTTTAGGGATTCCCCTGCTTGGTCTGTCCCCAGTCTTTCACTGCGGACTCCTGCAGCACAGTAACCTGGTTGCAGATGCCAGGAGCTGCAGCTGGCTGCTGCCACCAGCCTGGTGCTGGGCAGGGAGGAAGCTGAGGGATGGGAGGGGAGCTCACGGGTGGGGTGCATGTCATGTCATGGGACAGAGGGGTAAGGGCTTGTCCTACCTGGGGCAGGCTACCTCCGACGCTGCCTGCTCTCCTGAGGACTCCTTGCCAGAGGGTCACAGCAGCTCAGTCTGTGTGTGGTGCCAACAAAGGCAGATGTCCAGCCAAGTGACCTCACTGCAACATCCAGGAAGGAAGAGGTTTAGGAAGCCAAGGGCCAAAGCTGTGACCATCTCCCAACACCTGTCAGGTCCCTGCGGGAGGAGTGTAACCCCTGTGACAAACCCCAGCAATGCCCTTCCAGAGCCACAGAACAAGGCAAGGACAGTCCTGTCAACAAGGAGAATGGGCTGGCTGCTGCCAGGTGGTGATCAGTCTGCCAGACCTGCCTGCTCCTAAACAAGGGGCAGCTTCTTGCCAGCACGGATGGGACACCAGAGACACAACTGTACAATTCAGTGTGTGGCTGCCAGTTCCAGATCCCTCCCAAAAAGGAGCTGCTCAGACTCTCCTTCCTTCCTGCCTTCCTCTCTTCCCAGCCCTTAAAGAGGAGGGCCACCCCTGCCATCAGTGTGGCCTGTGACCCATCCTGGATTTGGGAGGGCTGTGGAGCAGAGCCTGGGACCAGGGCACACAGAGACAGCCTTGTGGGAGGTTCAGAAGGACACTTCTTCTGGAGCAAGTGTTCCCAAAGTAGCCACTTCACTGCTGAGATGGGTTCAATGCAACCAGTCAGTCCATCCGTGTCACAGCGTCCGTGTCCCACGTGTGTTTGGTCACACCCAATCATAGTCTCACAGAGCAGCAGCCACAGAGGGCTCAGTGCTGCCATCCAGGTGGATGGTGTCACCTCCACCCTGCCTCGTGCAAAAGTGGCCAGGGACATGCAGGCCCTGACTCCACAGGGCTCATTCTGGACCAGACAAGGGACACAGACAGGGACACCCCAGCCCTGGAGGTACAGGAGCACAAGGTGGTGCCTCGGGAGGCACCAAGCCAGCAGCAGCCAGGGAGCAGGTCACCTGTATCTGGTGACTCATGGGGCTGGTCCCCTGCTCTGTATCCCAGCACCCTGTGTGGCCCAATTCACTCTCAGCACTCCCAGGGGCAGAGCTAACACTTGTGGATGCCACCGTCATCTCAGGGGGACAGGAAGGTGGTGCCCCTGGCAGGACATCAGTGGGGCAGATGGCAGGAGCAGAGTCACATTTCACAAGACAAGGACCAGGGCCAGAGGAGGAAACCATGGTGCAGAGGTAGCAGCCACAAAGGGGGCACACCCAGAAGAGGACAGAAACCAGGCTTTGCACAGCTACCCCTTTCACTGGACCAGGAACACCAATGGCTCATCTGGATGGCGTGCCCTGGGTATGCCCCATCTCCATGCCCCACACAGCCCCCTGCCCACCACCAGCAGCACAGCCACCACAGCTCCAGCTGTGCCCTGTGATAGAAGGATCAGGCCAACCCACTGGTGAGCCAGCACCTGGAGCTTCTCTCCAAGCTCTGAGGGTTGTCCATGGGGGAGGAAGCCCTCCTCTCTATTGGCAGACCCTCCTGGGCAGCTGCCTCTGTATGGGCAGCCTTGTGGACAGTGCCAAGAGGACAGCCAGGCAGGACATGGCACTCACACAGAAACTTTCCATACAGTCAACCCAGTTTGTGTGCAAATAGAGGATCCTATTTGCTGGTCCCCATGCCCTGCCCCTGGCTGATTTCCCATCCCAAGGATGTTTCTGGATGATCCAAACTTCTGTGGGACCAAGGCATCCAGCACATCCTGGGCTGCATCAAGAGAAGTGTGGCCAGCAGATCAAGAGAGGTGATTCTGCCCCTCTACTCTGCTCTGGTGA
>JAABNV010014911.1:6950-16975 GCA_033439845.1 Ispidina picta | reverse complement strand
GATGCTCTGGATGTTCAGGATGCTCTGAACTCCAGGATACTCCAGATACCAGGGATGCCCTGGATTTGATTACTTCAGAACCTGGGGATGCTCCAGACCCAGGATACTTCAGATGCTGAGGGTGCACCCAACCCAGGACACTCTGGGTGCTGGAGATGCTGTGGACTCCAGGATGCTCCAGATGCTGGGATGCTCTGGACTCCAGAATACTGAGGATGCTGTGAATCCCAGGATGCTCCAGATACTGAGGATGTTGTGAATCCCAGGATACTTTGGATGCTGAGGATGCTCTGGATCCCACGATGCTCTGGATGCTGAGGATGCTCTGGATCCCACGATGCTCTGGATCCCAGGATATTCTGAATCCCAGGATGCTCTGGATGCTGGGGGTGCTCTGGATCCCAGGATGCTTTAGAGACTGGGATGCTCTGGCCCCCCCAAGGCTCAGCTCTTGTCCCCAGCAGCCTGTCTGCCTGCAGATCTCTGTCCCCCGGGGCTTCACTGAGCTCCTCCGAGCCTCAGCTCTGCTGCTGCTGCAGCCAGAACCAGCGAGGAGAGGCAGAGCAGCCCTGAGGAGAGTCCAGGGATGCTCTCAGCTGAGCTCGCCCCTGAGGAGGAGGAAGATGCAGCAGTGTGGGAAGGTGTCTCTCTCCTGGCAGAGGTGTGTGTGTGTGTGCAGGTGCCAGCCAGACTTTTACCTGCTGCTCTGCGATGCACAGCAGAGGATGCAGAAATGCTGACTCGGAGGAGGTGGGGCTGGGGATGGAGAGGAGGAGATGAAATGAAATGCTAATGAAAACAGGGATCTGGTCGAAACTCCACAAAGTGGCAGCCAGAGAGTTCCCTTTTCTGCCTTAAAGAGACAGCCAGCACTGTGCTCTGCCCTCCCCCAGCCAAGGCTGGACACCCCACGGGGTCTGGGGGGCAGTGACCCATGGGCTAGAATGTCTGTGGCTACACCCAAGCACCAGGCTCCATCCATCCATCCATCCATCCATCCATCCATCCATCCATCCATCCACCCATCCTCCGTGCCAGTCAATACAAAGCAAAATCCAAATAAAAAGCAGCAAAACCTGCATGTCACAGCCCACAGCTGCCTGCTCAGGGGGCAGCCAGGGGCATGGAAAGGACTCACTGGCTGGTTTCCCAAGGAAGGAGGGTGTGAGCAGGAGCCATGCCAGCCAGAGGTGTCCCTCTGCTCTGGGCTTCTTGGGGCTGGCCTCAGGGCAGCCCAGGGCTCTGCCTTTGCAGGGCCACCCCTGATGGCAACCTGCCCTGTGGCAAGTGGGAGGCAACATGTCAGAGAACCCAGGGGGTCCTGCTGGCTTCTTCATCCCTCCTAATGCAGAAGACAGTTGTTGGGAGTCTCCAAGTGCTGTTGCTTATCCCAAGCCACCACCTCAGTGCTTCAGGGTCAGCAGTTCAGAGTGCTTGGCAGGGACTGACTGGGTTGTTTCAATTACACAGCTACCAAAAGCTGGTTTTTCTTCCAATAAATGGTTGCAGTTTTCTGTTGGGGACAGCCCAGAGCTGAGTGGACTGACTCCAGCACAAACCAGAGCCACGTGTCTCATTGTGCCCCTAGCACCCAGCCCCAGGGCTGCCCTTCCCTCCCTGTGCCCCCCCAAAGCCCCCCTGGGCTGATGCTGCTGCAGATGTGGGGGCGAGTGCCAGCTGTGCACCCTGCCCACCCCACTGCACCCCCAGTGCTGCCCACACTGCCCAACCACCCACCCCGGGACAAGGAACATGTCTCCCTGCCAGGATCTGCTTCCCTGATGCCCTCACCACGCCTGGGGGGTTTCTCTCAGTGGCTGGGTGGGCAGGTTGGGGCTCAGATGCCCGGGCACAGCCCAGCAGCTCCGTGCCACTGGGAAGCTGTTTGCTGGGGAAAAGCTCCTGGGAACTCACTTCTGAGCTCCCCCTGCTTCCCCAGGACCCCACTCCTTGGATTCTGGCAGCCAAACCTCCCTGGACACCTCCACGTGCTCTGTCCTGGCAGGAGGCCCCAGGCAGGGTGAACACACTCGAGGCTCTGATGGCAGCAGGAGCTTTCTTGAGACAAACACTTGTAGCAGGAACCCCTCATCTCCCCAGCCCATCTGTGCTGGCAATGAGCAAGGAAAGGCACCCCCAGCCCGGGCTGCTGCAGCCTCCCCAGCTCAGTGGGATGGAGCAGCAGCCAGCTCAGCTTTACCCCAGCTGGGGCCATGCCAAGTGATGCTGCAGAGCAGCTGAGTCTCCCTCCCCAGCCCTGCTGCTCCCTGCCTGCAGCTCCAGGTCTCTCCAGAGCTTCTCAAGAGCAGGTTTCCTCCACCATGGGGTAGGTGGGAGGTTTCACACGCTCAGTCTGGAGGTGTTTGCTGGGGAGGTGAGTGTGGATTCAGAGAATCCCAGGCTGGGTTGGGTGGGGAGGGGTTTTTCAAGCTCCTCTGGTCCAACCCCCTGCAGGGAGCAGGGACATCTGCAGCTAGAGCAGGGTGCTCAGAGGCCAACCTCCCCTGGTGCCAGGGATGGGGCAGCAACTCTGGGCAGCCTGGGCCAGGCTCTCACCACCCTCAGCAACAATCTCTCCCTTCTCTCCAGCCTAATTCTCCCTCTGTTCATTACAAACCATTAAAACCTGTCTTAAAATGAGGTCCAAATCCTACCATTGCCCCTGCAAAAGCTCCTCTGCTCTGGCAGCTCTGCTGGCCTCTCTGTGCTGTGCTCTGGACCCATCTGCAGGGGGTCATGGTTTCCACCAGCTCTGCTCTCCAGTACCACTAGTAGGGAAAGCAAAATCAGGCCATCAGCAGCCAGGCAAACACCAACAGGGCAAAGAAAGGGCTGGTGAGCTGGAGTCAGTAAAACTGGAAGGCTGAGAGCCCTCAGTGAGGACACCCAGGAAGGCTTAACCCAGCAGCCTCCAATAGTGAATGTGCTCTCAGGATCTCATGCCATCCTGTAACTGGGATGGCTCCTTTGGGCAGGTTTTGGGCAGAGCCTGGCTATCTACCTTGAGAAGATTTGTGTTTTCCTCTGCAGAATGTTCCTCTGCCTCCTGCCTTCTGCTGAAGCTCAGGTTGTGTTGCAAGGAGGTGGAGACACCCTGCTCCAAACACCTTCTGCTGCAGCTCCTGGAGTGTACACAACAGTCATCCTGCTAAATCCAGCTCCTGGCTTCCCTGCACGCCCACAAAAGGGCCAGGGGCTGACACTGTGGGTTCCTCCACCTTCCCCTGGCACTCTGGCAAAGCTCCTTCCCTTGGGAAGACACTGTACAGCTAAAGTATTATCTTAACATGCAGGACACCTCTGCCCCTGCCAGGCTCCTGCTTTTTTACCCCCTCAATGCAAATCTTCTCCCTCTCCACCACCCCGAGGGCTGCTCTGCAAACTGGCACAGAGCCCCCAAAGCCCAGGACTCAAGGAGAGGGACAGCAAGAGCTGGATGCCTGCCCAGCACAGCCTCCTGCCCTCCCAGCAGCAGCTGGGACCTTCCCCAGGGCTGGGCTCACACAGGGAGCATCGTCCAGTCGCTTCTGAGGGTGCCCGGGCGTCGGTGGGTGTGCAGGGGATCTGCCCTTGGTCCAAACACCCTGGGGAACACCTGGGTCCCCTCACCCAGCCAGGGATGTCCGTGTGCAGCTTGGCCTTCCTTCCCCTGCAGAGGAGCTCCCGGAGGTCAGCAGCTGGATGGCAGGAGGACGCTGGGCCGAGGGTGTCACCTAGTGGCGACAGAGCCGGGAAGAGTCGTGTGACCCCCGCAGAGATCCCCCCACGGTCCAGCCAGCCCTCCAAACACCTCCGGGCTGCAGCTGGAGCACAACTGTGCCCGGGGGAGGGCTGATGTGCGGGCTCCCCGCGTCCACCTGCAGCCCAGATGTGGACTCTTTGGGCTTGGTTTTCCCTTTGGCCCCTCTCCCTCCTCCTCCTCCTCCTCCTCCTCCTCACTCATCCCTCTGCCCTGCCCCCAGTCCCATATCCCGGGTAAACAGCCTCTCCTGTCAGCTCTGAGGAGCCTCCTGCCAAACACCAGCCTGGCTGCAGAGAACTGAGAAATGGAAATCAGAACTAATTTATTTAAGAACAAAAAAAACAACCAACTGAACAACAAAACAAACCAAACCAAACCAAACCAACCAAAACCTTGTACAAAGGAGGGGGGAGGCATCGAGTACAAGCTCAGGAAGCTCCTGTCAGGACAGCGCCAAAGAAATCAGCTTTATACAACAGAGAGAAAGGGGGAGGAGGAGGAGGAGGGGCCCAGGGCTGCCCCCCTGCCTCCAGACTCCAGCAGATCCTGGCCCTCGTCCCCCTTCTCCCTCCACCACCATTAAAGTGCAGCAGGGAGAGGGGCTGGCTCCCACCCAGACCCCCCCCAGCACGAGCCTGTCTCTTGGCCTTCCCCCCTGGGCCACTAAACACCAAGCCTTGGTGCCCACCATGCCCCAGGAGCAGCCAGATGAAGGCTCTCACCACCTCAGCCCACACAGGCACGTCCTGGGGCAGAACACTTCCCAAGAGCTAATGAATACAGGGGGGTTGGGGTGGAATGAAGGCCCACCAGGTGCCAGGAGGAACAGCTGTCCATGCTGAGCCCACAGGAGGAGGAAGAGGTGCCACTGGTCCCCTGTGCCCCAGGAGAGATGTGTGTCCCCCGTGGGGCTGTGAGGAGGCTGAATCCCTTCCTCCTCCACCCCGAGTCTGAGCTGTTTGCAAGAGGAGAACCCAGCAAGGGCTTCAGGGCAGGCTCAGGAGCCTGCAGACAGCCCCGGGGGGAGCCCAGCCCAGCTGCTGCTCTCAGCCAGAAGCCCCTCAGCCAGGTTCCTGCTCCTCTCAATATATTATTACTATGATGTGCAAGTAGAGCCTGCCCAGCCCTCCCCTCTCACCCTGCAGCTGCAGCCCCACGTTCCTCCATCCCCGGGCTGTGGTGAAGAGCAAAGCACCAGGGGAGCTACTAGACAGCAAAGACTCCACCACCCACCCTCCCTCCCTCACCCAACCCCGGCCCTTCTCCCCTGGACACCCCCCTGCCCACCCCACCAGCTGCCAGGACAGTCCAGAGGGGGGAGGGTCACTCGTCACCCTCCTCCTCGTGATGGTGGTGGCTGGAGGCAGGAGGTTCTTCCACCTCCTGTTGGTGGTGGGTGTAGTGGTGGGGGCTGGGACCCTCGGGCATGTTCTCCTCGGCGTTCAGGTAGACGTTGAACAAGGCTCCCTCGTGGCTGGGCTCCTTCCCACAAGCCTGGCAGCTACAGTGAAGGATCTTCTCCACCAGTTTGTCAACCCTGGGGATCTCCTCGTTGCCTGGACAGTCCAGAGTCACCTGGGCAGAAGGATGAGGACACATAGCTGGGGGGTGGTCGGACCTGCCCCGTGGCCCTGCAGACTGGGGGTGTTTGGAGCCAGAAGGGGTGGCTCGTTGCCCAGCCAAAGCTCTACTCCCAGTCTGCAAAGCAAGGGGTCTCCAGGAATGTCCCACAATGTCACAATGTGGGGAAAATCCAGCCACTCCAGTGGGACACTGTTCCCAGGGGCTACCAGCACAGTAGTATTGGTGGGAACTGCCAAGGCTGCCCACAAGACATGTGGTTGAGGATCTCAAGACAGTTTGGACTCAAGCATCTGCACAGGTGTCTGAGCTGGCAGCAGAGCTCTGGCTGAACTGCTCCCTGGGTGCTCCCTGGGTGCCTGGCTCAGGGGAAGGGTTCATGGCTGTGCCAAGATCAGCAGTGGCAGGAGAAACTTTCCAGCCCTGTGATCCAGGACCAGCAAAGGAGGCTCAGGGGAGACCTTCTGGCTCTGACAGCTCCTGACAGGAGGTTGGAGACAGGTGGGGTTGGGTTCTTCTCCCAGGGAACAAGCAACAGGACAAGAGGAATCAGCCTCAAGCTGCCCCAGGGTTTAGGTTGGAGCTGAGGGACAATTTCTTGCCCTTGAGGGTTGTCCAGGGCTGTCCCAGGCTGCCCAGGGCAGGGGTGGAGTCCCTGTGACCACTGGAGGGACTCAATGATCTGAAAGGTTGTTTCCAACCAGTGATCCTGTGACACTGAGCCCCTTCCAGCCAGGGGTCTGCAGACAGGCTCCAGTCCCTGGACACAGCCTGGGAGGGAAGGCTGAGTGGGCAAGTCTCTGGGAAGGAGAAGGGACTTGTCCTGAGGGGGTGGCAGTGCAGAGGTGTGAGCCCCCAGCAGGGCAGTGGGGGGCAGGGATACTCACGATTTCCCACATGGACTGGGCTGGCATGCAGGAGTCACAGTGCACCAGGGACTCTGTGGACTGAGGGAAGGTGTTGGGGACGCTGTAGCTGAAACACTGCCCCAGACAGGCCCTGCAGAGACAGCAGCAGGGGTGAGGGCTCCGGGGAGGTGCCGAGGCAGGTCGGAGAGGCAGTGCCTGGTGTCAGCTGCAGAGGGGGAGCTCTGCAGATCCAGCTCTGTGCTGGGGCTGATCCCTCCCCTCCATACCTGTTCTGGATGGACTTGGACTCGCAGCCGCTGTGCCCCACGATCTGGGTGATGTTCTTGGCCTCGCACCAGGCGCTCTTGTCCGGGAAGAGGGCGAGCTTGTTGATGGGGGGAGGGGCAGCCAGCAGCAGCGCTGGGCACAGGGCACCCAGCACCAACCAGAGCATCATGGCCAGCTCTGCCAAAAGCCTGCAACTGGAGACAGGGAGCAAAGGGTGAGCAGGGAGGGAAGGAGCCCAACGGGGTTGGTTTCTCCAACCCCGCAGCGCTTCTCGGCTCCACGAGCCCAGGGGGCTCCCAGGGTGGCACCCTGAGGGTGGCAGAGCCTGGCACGGGCTGCCCAGAGAGGCTGTGGAGTCTCCTTCTCTGGAGACATTCCATCCTGGACACTGCAACCCTGCTGTGGGTGACCCTGCTGGATGGAGCAGGGGGGTGGCACCAGAGAATCTCCAGAGGGCCCTGCCTCCCAGGTTTCATATCATAGATATTAGGGGTTGGAAGGGACCTAGAAGATCATCTAGTCCAACCCCCCTGGATGCTGGCATTGTCCCTCCGTGGGCAGGCTGCTTGCCTCTTCCCTCCTCACAGCTTCCACGGAGCAGGCTGCACTAGTTCTCTTGAGGGCTGCACCAGGACCAGCAGTGGGCTGCTCACCACTGCCCAACCCCAAGCTGGGCTGGCAGAAGTTTGCACAACAAAAGCATCGCGGGCTGAGCCAGGTCGGAGAAGTCACAGACCACAGGAATCAGACTCCCCCACTGCCTTTTCTCCCACCTTAAAAGCCAAAGATGGTCCTGCTGCCCTAAAAAGCCCAAGGTGGCTTTGCTGCCAGCCCTTCTGGAGCACGGGGACTGCTTTCCCGGGAAGGAAAACCTCCGTCCTCCTGGAATGGTGCAGCAGGTGTCGCTGCAAGGCAGGAGCAAGAGGAGAAACCTCGACCCAGAGGCTCCAAACTGCTAAAACCAGTACAGCTAAAACCAGTAGAGCTAAAACCAGTAGAGCTAAAACCAGTGCAGCATTTCTGTAGCTGCCCAAATCCATCTCGGGTGTCGAGCAGGATCTTTTCAAGACCAGTCCCAAGGCATCTCGCAGAGCTGCTGGGAGAGAAGGTTCCTCTGGAGCCCCCAGAGATCTCCCTCCCCCGCAGGGTTTCCAGCCCTGCTCCGGAGCCAAGGTGCCTCCCAATGGCTGGGGAAAGGCAGATGGAAAAGCATCACAGAAAAGAGGGACATTTTTTCCTCTGTGGGGTTTGGATGGAGCCTCGGAGCAAGGCAGACAGCTACACGTTCCCAACTGTTGGGTAGAACCCTGTTATTTGTTATTTCCTTCTATTTATTTATCCAGACCAAGATCCAAAGCCCACACTGGAAAGACTCCTGTGGATTCCCGTGGCTGCTGGGCCCAGCCCTCTAAGGCTTGCTGGGGAGAGGAGAGGAAAATTGCCTTGTTTATCAGGAGCTGGTGTCAGAGAACTCCCAGACGGGCGTTCCCAGCTCGCTGTGCCCATCAGCACAGTCCCCAGCACACCACCTTCAGCAACAGCTCCTCACAGCTCCAGCTCAGGTATTTGAAGGTCGTGATGGGGCAGAGGATTTTGCTCTGTTCAGCCCCCCAGTGAGCCCAAGCTCCTGGATCTGAATCAAGAGAGAGGCAATAAAGAGATGCTGCCCATCCTCACCCCCTGGCCTCAAGATCTCTGGAGGAACCGAGTGGGGTCTCTGCTAAATATTCTGATTTCCTGGTGACACAGGAACCAGAATGGTACAGAGAATACCTGCTGAGGATACCTGCACAAATCAGGAGCTGCAGGTCAAGGTTTGAGGTCAGCAGGGGGTTTGAACCCCTGAACTCACTGATGAGAGCACTGTGGTGAAATGCATTTGTCCTGAAGACAACTCCTAGGGCTGACTGCTGCTTTCTTCTGCCATTTCTGCTAGGAACACAGCTCACACACACACACACACACACACACACACACACACACACAGGCTTTGCTTGGTTTTCTGAGAGGAGCATCACTCATTCCTCAGATGCCAGCATCTCCACAGTGAGGAATCCACTCCCAAAGGCAAGTCCGAGATCAGAGCTGGGATGTGACCCAAACAGCAATCACACCCCCCGGGGGGCACAGCCCGAATTCCTCTGGAGCCAGCACACAAAGTTCACTTCCACATGTCTGATTAAAGAGCAATTTCCTTCTTTCCAGAGAAAGGTAGTGTCTGGGGTGTTTTTTTCCCAGGTTTCTGTGCATCTCTTCCCAGCAGCAGGGGCAGACAGTTGTCTGCACTGCCAGCCCTGCTTCCCCAGGAGCCCCTTCACCCCTGGAGGGAGGTGTTCCCACAGAGCAGACCCATTGCCAGAGGTGTGAAGGATCATCCCTGAGCATCTGTGCTCCCATCCCACCCCTGATAGACAGGAGTGAGGTTGTGCTCTGCTAAAGGACCTGGCCTGGATTCAGGACAGCACCTCAACATGTGCCTGAGCCCTCTCCTTTCCTGAGCAGGGGGGTCTCTGTAACCAGGGCTCCCAGCAGCAGGGCCACTGGGCTGGGCTGCAGATGGGCAGTGAGTGAGCTGGGGGAGCTGGGTCCCTCTGGAGCAATTCCAGCTCTCCCCAGCTCCACAGGACACATCCAGAGGGTGTTTATCCCTCTCCCTGGAACCCTCAGGGCCCATTTCCAGCAGTGCCCAGGAAAACACCAGATGCAGCCGAGCCTGGTAGGGAGCAGGGGCTGGAGGGAGCAGCTCAGAGCCTGATGCAGCAGAGCCTGGGAGGGAGCAGGGGCTGGAGGGAGCAGCTCAGAGCCTTGGCCGGCAGAGTTCAAACCAGTCATGCGAACAGAGCTGCCACGAAAAGCATTCATCTGACAGCAGCCACAGGGTGGGAGACAAAAGCACCGTGTTCCTTCTTCCCCCCCCTCACCCCCTCAGTGTGGGAAGGGAAGGGGAAGAGGAAAGAGACGAGGCACCCGAGCAGGTTTGCAAACTCCCGATTAAATCAAGGCATTGAGCACATTCCTCCGTGACAAGCTAAATTACACGGTGCAGCCCCTGCAGGAACAAGTGTGTGCTCCCCGGGGCTGACCCCGGCCCCGGCTGCACCTCCCTGCACACAGGGGCTTCTTTCTCCTCCCCTCGCCAGGGCACTTGGTGGTTTTCCCCCCCTTGCTGGTCAAAGCTTTTCAAGCAGAAAGTTCAGCTCAGTTCCGGCAGACCCAGCAGCCCGTGAGGGTCTCTCCCCCCCTCTCCCTCTGCAGGGAACCGTGTGGCTGCTTCCTCCATCCATCCATCCATCCATCCATCCATCCATCCATCCATCCATCCATCCATCCATCCACCCACCCATCCATCCACCCACCCACCCATCCAGCGTTTCAGAAGCCAAATGACTCACCCCCGAGCCTGGCACATCCCGGGCTGCGGAGACAAACAAGTTGTGAGTGCACACACAGCTGCAGCCCTGTGCTGAGGGGCCCCACAGCCCCTTCCCAACAGCTCCCCGTGCCCGAGGAGGAGTGCCCAAGGGTGATGGGTCTCAGCAGGATCAGCTCAGCACCCCTGCAATGCC
>JAABNV010014905.1:4788-18706 GCA_033439845.1 Ispidina picta | reverse complement strand
AGGAAGCAGGAGAAGGTGCCCCAGGAAGCAGGAGAAGGTGCCCAGGTACCAGTGGTATTTCAGGCTATCAACTTCACCCAACAAAAGGGAACACCACAATGAAACCTACAGCTGCTGAACATCACATCACCCAGCAAGGTCCCCTCCCATCTGCCACATGCCAAGCACATCAAAGGTACTATTTAAGCATGAGCTCATCCTACAGTATAACTGGGTGGGATTTCCCATCATGGTGGGATGTTCCCACCTTTGGGGAAATGTCCATCCCTGGTGGGATCTCCATCCCTAGTGGAATGCTCCTCTTTGGGTGGGATGTTCCCACAATGGTGGGATGTCCATCCCTAGTGGGATGCTCCTCTTTGGGTGGGATGTTCCCACAATGGTGGGATGTCCATCCCTTGTGGGATGTTCCTCTTTGGGTGGGATGTTCCCACAATGGTGGGATGTCCATCCCTAGTGGGATGCTTCTCTTTGGGTGAGATGTTCCCACCTTGGTGGCATCTCCATCCCTTGTGGGATGCTCCTCTTTGAGTAGGATTTTCCCACCTTGGGGGGGATGTCCATCCCTGGTGGGATGTTCCTACTTGGTGGGATCTCCATCCCTAGCGGGATGCTCCTCTGGGTGGGATATTCCCACCTCAGGGGTGTAGAATGTCCATCCCAGGGGGAATGTTCCCACCCTGGGGGGGGATGTCCCTCACCTGGATGTTCTTCTCACAGTCGGTCTGGTGGTGCAGCAGCAGCTCGCTCTCGAGCAGGAAGCGCTTGCCGCACTTGTCGCAGATCTGCATGCGGCTGTGCGTGACGTTCATGTGCTTCTCCAGGTACCAGCGGTTGTTGAAGACCCGGGGACACTTCTTGCACGGGTAGTGCTGCTTCTCCTCCAGCTTCACCTTCTGGCCCAAACCATCCTGTTCCTTTTTCCTCTTCCTCCCTCGCTGGCCTTCCTCTTCCTCCTCCTCCTCCTCTTCCGCCTTGGCGATCTCCTGGGACCTGGTGGCCATGGTGGGTTTGGTGGCTTTGGCCGCACGGCTGGCTCTGCGGGGCTGCCCGGCCTTCTCCCTTTTCACCTCCGAGGCGTCTTCATCGTCGTCGTCGTCGTCCTCTTCCTCCGTCGTCTCCTCCAGGTCTTCCTCCTCGCTGCGCTCCTCCTCTTCCTCCTCGCCCACCTCCGCGTCCTCCTCCTCTTCCTCCTCCTCCTCTCCTTCCTCGTTCTCCTCCTCCCCATCCTCCTCCGTGTCGCGCCCGTCGCCGTCAGGCCGCCCCATCACGGACGCCTCGCTGGCGGCCGCCTTCCCCTCCGTGCCCTTGGAGACGTTGAGGGTCTGGTTGTTGAGATTCACCTCCACAATGATCTGCTCCCGGTTGTAGGAGCCCTGGCTGTCCAGGTCCTCCTCGGACTCTTCGCCTTCCATCTTACAGACGGCACCCGGCCCGCCACCGTCCTTCTCCTCCTTGTAGTACTGCTTGGTCGGACCGGGGGGGAGCGTCCCACCGCCGGCTCCGTCCTCCACCCGCACCGAGTAGGGGTCGTTCCCCTCCCGGGCGTAGATTTTGGGATGAGGAGCATCCACCTCCTGCTTGATCTCGCAGTAGTAGGGCGGGGGTCCGGCGCAGCCCTCGGCGGGCAGGGCCATGTCTGCGGCCAGGCTGAGCGAGCGGGTGTCCAGCAGGTCCTGGCAGGAGGAGGCGATGTTGTTCATCTGCAGCACGGCGGCCGCGTTCAGCACGTCCTGCACATTGCAGGAGTTGACCAGGAGCTTGGAGGTGTAGATGAAGTTGAGGATCTGCTGGAGGCCCTGCGAGGTGAGGGCCTCCAGAGAGAGCTCCACGCGCTGCAGCTGCTTGTTTTGGGTGAAGAGGGAGTGGAAGAACTGGCTGTAGGCCGCCAGAACCCCCTTGTGCGCCGGGAAGATGCTCTTGTGCTGCACCAGCACGATGTCCACGTCGCACAGGTCCGGCTGAAAGAGGCGCTGCTCGTTCAGTCTGTCCATCAAACACGTGAAGTGGAGGGCTACATCCTCCACCAAGGAGTACTCAGCCGAAGGGTAGTCAGTCGTCTTTTCGACTATCAGCTGTGGGGGAAGAAGGAAAGACAATCATTCAAGAGAAATTAATGTTTTTCCCCAGAAAAACACTTGCCTTCCCACGCTGCCCATCCCTGTCCACCCATCCCGAGAGATGCCAACTGAGAAGCTCCACTGCTAGCTCCTGGCTTGGAGATGCCAACCAAGAAGCTCCATGCCCAGACCCAGCCTTGAAACTCCAAAAAGCTCCACCACCAGGCCCAGCCTGGAGACGCCAATCAAGGTGCTCCATCGTCAACTTGAGTCTGGGGAGACCCAACCAAGGAGGAGAAAGCACAAGGAAAGGATGGGCCAAGGCTGCACGAGCACTCACTGACACCCCTCCAGCCTGGGTAGGAGGCACCATGGCCACCCAACCACCAAGGAGGTCCAAAGCTCAGCTTCACGTGGAGGAGACATCAGACAGGAGAGGGGATGCCTCAACTACTTGAGCCAGATGAAGACCACTGGTGGGGGGTGAACACTGGCCAGTGGCCCACAAAGCCAGTTTTAGGCACCAGCTGAGATTTAACACCCTAAACAGAAGGAAATTAGTAATTTAAACCTCCCTGGTTCTACAAGATGTCTTGGGAGTTCATCACCTCTCCTGAGGCCACCTCAGCCCTGGGATGGCTTCACCAGATGCATCCCTAAGGGACACCACCATGCCTGGTGTTGAAAGCAGATGGGATCTCCCCTTTCCCTCTGCTCCCCTTGGGGTTTCCGTGGTGAACACCACGTCCAGAGATGGAGCTGAACCTGGTCACCATCACCTTCTTCCCCACCACTGCAGGATGTGACCTCCTGGGTTTATCCTGCACCTCCTGCTCTAGAAACAGCTTCTCAGATCCCATTTGTTTGGTTGGATTTCTTTTACTGGGCCAAACAGCAGCTCTTGATCAACAGACAAGTTCCAAGCGAGACATTGTTCATCCGTCTTTATTTTTTTGGTAAGCCAAAGGCAAAAAAACATTTAAATAATAAGAAAGGGTGTTTTCTTCTCTCAACAAGGCAAAAAAAAAGAAAAGAAAAAAAACCACCCCAAAACTTCCCCAACCCTGCCAATGTTTCTCATTTTCACTGAATTTCTGCTCCACGACCCACCCAACGGGGTCCTCGGCATTGCACGGCCCCAGAGAACCCCAGAGAAGTCTCAAACCAAAGCAAAAGAGGGAAAAAAAGAAAAAAATATGGTTATATTTTTTTCCAAACCCCTTGGCTCTGCAGCCTGGAATGGGGTAAAGAGGCAGCAAAAGATGGGGAGGGCGATATATTTATTTATAGACTTCTGTAGTTTTTATATTTTATGCATTCAGTTTTTATATGTCTATGTTAAAATTCTTTCTATATAGACTTCTAGAAATAGAGACCCACAGAAATATGGAAATACATCAAGAATTATCTACATCTCGATGTTGAAACTAAAGAAATATGCAAGTCAGTGCTAAAAATAAATATACATCTAAAGGATGAATCAATCTAAATATGATATAAATAACTAAATAGCATTTAAATAAGTATATAGTGAAAATAAGTATATAAATATATAGTGAAAATAAGTATATAAATATATAGTGAAAATAAATGATATTTAAATATACTATTTAAATAGCTAAATATATAAACATATAAAGATATAAATAAATCTATAAATAATATTTAAATAGCTAAATGGTATGTGAATATATACATATATATTGAATATAAGTACATTCATAGATTCATAAATCAATACAGGAAATAAATATGTAAATATAAATAAATTACATCTGTGTCCAAACTATGTAAATACACACAAATATATTGAACATAAGTGCATCTATATATAGATATAAAATACATATATAACTAAATAACAGATCAATATCTAAATAGTATGTAAATATATAAATATAAATTGAACATAAGTACTTATATACTGAAGTAGATACATCTATATAGAAAACAAATAGTTGTAAAAATCTGTAACTGCATAAAGAATGTACAGCTATATAAATAGCATAATATCTAAATAGTAAATAGCTGTATAAAGAATGTAAAACTATATTAATTTATAAGTAACATGAAAATCTAAATAGTACATACAAATATAGAAAATAAATATATCAAATATATAGAAAATAAAGTAATACATAAATCTAAGTAGGAGATTAATGTATATACAAATAGATAACTACAGAAGTGTGTAACTTCTATTATAAAATAAAAACATAAGAAATAAAATAATAGTAATAATAATATATAACTCTCCAGCTACATGGAGATAGATGCAGCTTCAATCTATTTGGTGGGAGACAAACAGAGCTTGCAAATTAAGAAATAGATAAGAGCCAGGTATCTGAATCACTAAAGACTCTTTATACACATATGTATTTGTATATATATAATTTTTTTTCCTATTTAAATGCTGCATCCCAGCTGGAACATCCATTCCCCCCACTTCCAATTTTTCTAAGCCTCACGCCTGCCAAGGACATTTTGTCGGGAGGAATTTGGATGGCTCAGCCCCCCCCTCCCCCAGCCCTTGCAAGCACATATTAAATAAATAAACCATCTCAGAAACCCAGGAGGCAGCCAGTTCTCAGCACAGCCCTCTGCTCTCTGCCAGGGACTCTCCTGCTTTGCCTGAAAAGAAACCCCCAAAACCCCAAAAAACCACCCTCGACTCAGGTCCTTCCCTCCCCGGATCCATCTGCCCCCGCGCCCCAGATGGGACATCCCAGGCTTGGCTCGGTCGAAGCCACGGAGAAACCAGTTCAAAACTGGGAGGACTGGGCTGGCTGCTCAGAACCCAGAAACTGGGGTGGGTTCGAGGGGTTTTCTTTTTGTCCAAGAAAGAAAGAAAGAGAGAGAGAGAGATCTAACTGGAGGGGTTGACCCTTCACCCAGCGCTGGGTCCAACCAGCCCCAGCAGCGAGGACACCGCGTGTCTTGGCCGCAGCCCGGCGGTGACTTCAGCCCGGGCTCTGTCAGCAGGAGGTTTCTGCTCTTTATTGCTCTCAGATGCTTTTTTTCCTCAGCTCGCCCAGAGCCGGAGCTGCAGCCGGGACGAGAGGCACCCGTCGGGGTGAGAAAGACCCCAACTTGCCCCAAAAGATTCCCCCAGGCAGCTCCCGTCCCTGTCAATCCACTGCAATGGAGAAGTCGCTTTAATTGGGATTAACGGGAAGGTTCAATCCACTCACCCCTCCCCTGAGAAAAGACAAACCTTTAATATATATATTTTTTTAATATATATGTGTATAGAGAATATAAGTATGTGTGTAGATAGTCCTGTAAGCTATATACATAGAATATAAGCATATGTGTATATATTAACATGTATGTATAATACATAGAATATAGGCATATGTGTAGATAATAACATGTATCTAGACTATATACAGATAATCTATGCAGATGTGTATATAGAATGTGTAGCTAGAATATATACTTCTATATTCATAAAAAAAAATCTACAAAAGGTTTTTTTTCTCCAATATTTTTAGAAATACTTTTACACCATATTGAAAACATTTTTGAACTCTTTTTGAAGCTATTTATAAGCTATTTTCAAATCTATTTAGAAAGCATTTGCACAACTGTTTAGAAAGAAAATATTTGCACAACTACTTAAAAAGATATTTTTGCAACTCTTTATAAAACGGGTTTGTGACTGCTGTAGAAATGGTTTGAAAGCTCTTGGAAACAATATTTTGAAAGCTATTTCTAAACCTCTTTTTAAGACTGTTAGAAAAACTGTTAGAAAAACTTCTTAAAAACGATGGAAAAAACTATTGTATAAGCCATTGTAAAAGCTGTTGTAAAAAATGACTGTAAAAGTATTTAATAAACTATTTAACAAACTAGTTCATAAACTACTTCATAAACCAGCTCATAAACTATGTATTAAACTAGCTCACAAACTACTTATTTAACAAACTATTTAACAAGCTATTTAACAAGCTCTTTTAAAAACTATTCTAAAACCTATTTTCACAAACATTCCCAGAATATTTTGAGAATTCTTTTCAATATATTAAAAATATATTTTTTTCAATACCTATTTTAAAAAATTAATTAAAAAAAAATAAAAATCCATCCGTTTTACTCTTTCCCACTGGCAACACCTCAGCCCTCTGGGTGCTCCAGAAGGAGCATCTCCCACCTCCCATCTCCATCCTGAGTCCAGACTTGGCCTCTCTGGGCCCATCAAACCTCAACCCATCACCCCCCCACACACACACACTATAAAAAAACCCAAACCAAACCAAAAACCCTAAAAAAATCATTTGAAAGCATCATGAGCACCAGGTCCCCACCCTGTGAGGCCTACAGAACCCCCCCGGCCCTGGCTCTATTTTGAGAGCCCTCCGAGCGCTGCTGCCAAAGGCCCAGAGAGGCCAAGGGGGGGGTGGGCCAAGCTCAGGGAGGATGCTGGGGGTAGGGGGTGCCCAAAGGGTGCCAAGGTTGACAGAGATCCAGGCCCAGGGGGGTGGAAGGAGATGCTGATGCTCGTTGGACTGGGGCTGCCTCTCTCCAGTCAAACCAGCATAAATCTGGCTGTAGGAGCTGGAGCCTGAGCCCAGTCCCGCTCCCTTCCCGCCCATACCCACCCCATGTGCCTCAGTTTCCCTCAACAGCCACACCAAGGAGGATGCTGCTGGGTTTCCAGCCCTGCTGATCTAAGAACCAGATCCCTCAATGCTCCTGCAGCACCCAAGGGACCCTGGTTGGGTCACACTGGATAGGTTTAAACACCCAAAGCCACAGCTCCCCCAACTCCCACCTCTGCCATTGACCAACCTCTCCACTCCGTGTCTATCACCCTCAGCATCATAATCATGAGTATCCCGCTCCTGGATGGGGCTTTGGGGGCATAAAAAGCATATTGAGTTGGCCACAAGCCCCTGCTTCACACCAGGCAGAGGGGTTACATCAGCCTCCACCCTGAGCCAGTTCCTATTCAGCACAAAATTGGGGGATTTCTTAATTTTCCCCAAAGAGACTGCCATGAAAAACAGCAACCTGCTTTTCCCTGTCCCTCACAACCACCAAAACACACACTGCTGACCCGTGCTGTTAAACCAAATTCAAGTGCTTTAATAAGTCACTGAATAGAATATTTGCTCAAAAAAAAAAAAGCAGCCAACCCAACCTCAAATCCTGTTCTCAATTTGAGCATCGCTGCATATCAGGAGAGAAGAGTTTGGCTGAAAGGATTTAATGCCAGAACTCGATGCTTGCTGGAGAAAAAATAACATTTTAAACCCCCTGTTTCCAGCTGGAGTCAAATGACATGAAGGATGACACTGGGGTGACACCTTCAGCCTTTTCAACATCACTTTGAGGTGGGTTTTTTATGGATCATGTGATGCTCACATCTTCCCATGGCTCCCCAAGATCGGGATGCATCAGGAACATAGACTCAAAGGATCATTTAGGTTGGAGAAGATCACAGAGCCTAACCACAGATGAAGCCACCTCTGAACCAGCAGCTCTCCCTGGACCACATAAATCACCAAAACCACCAACGTTTTGGATCCCAGCCATGCACAGAAACCTGGCAGTGGGGTCAAACCCATCCCACCGCACCCTTCCCTCCCATCACCTCCCTCTCTGGGGACATCTCCCGTGGCACAGGACCACGCTGGGGTGGCAGAGGGGGTTTGGTCGCTTCTCTGACCAGGGGGGATTGTGTTTTGATTTAATTAGGGAAGGGTTGTCCGGAAAAACAAGCAGGAAGGGAAAACAATGGCTCAGCCTCAGCCCCGCCTGGCCAGGCGCCGGCCAACGGGGCCCCAAGCGCCCACTGCCCGCATCCTGCCCACCACGGTGCTGCCAGGGCTGGGCCTGGCCTGGCTCTGGAGACTGGGAATGGCCATGTCCTCCAGGATGGTGAGGACACCCTTCTCCTTGCTCTCTAAAAAGCCTGAGGCTGCCCCCAAAACAATCGAGCCACGTGAGAGTTTTGGGGAGAGGAAGGGAGGGGAAGGGGCTCGGTGATGCTACCAAAGCCTGCTCCCCAAAAACACCTCCCAGTCTCTGCTCCAGAGAGAGCATGAACCCAGCTGGGAGACAGTCAGATGCTTCCCAGACTTTTTGGTTTGGGTTTTTTTTACCCTTTGTTGGTTTTTTTTTGGTTTGGGGTTTTTTCACAGCATCCAGCATTTACAGGCTTTGGCTCCAAGCTGCTTTTCCAGGGAGCAGCCTGGAGAGGCAGCAGCAGCGCCAGGCACAAGGGAACGGGGACAAATCCTTCCCTGTCCCCATCTGCAGCCAAGGAGCCACCTCTGCAAACAGGGACAAGGTTCATTTGGGCTGATCTCATAAGCACCACGGCTGCCTATGAGCTGGGGGAGAGGGGGACAAGGTGGGATGAGCATCACAAGGTGTTGCCCAGTTGGGAGTGGGCACTGGCTTCCAGCAGCACGGCCCACAGAGGGTTGATAGCTGGTGTGCTTTCTAATTTATGTTTTTGGAATCCCACCAGTTGCTCTGGGAATCCCTCTCCTTTCTTACATGCAAAGATGGAGGGATGGATGGGCCAACCCTGCTGTCACCCCCCTCCTAACAGCCAAACTGCAGAGTGGCAATGACGCAAAGCTGCTCCTGGGGGTGCCACTGCCACCCTGATGGCATCAGGGACACCACCCCTCTGTGCCAACAACAGTGATGAGGGAAAGAGGGCATCACCAAGCCCCAAGATTGGCTCAGTAGCCTCAGCATCCACCCTGACACGTGCCAAGGTGACGACCATCCCCTGTAGACACATCTCCCTGCTGCAAAAATCCAGGGGCTCCAGCCCAGCATCAGGTTACCTGCAGCCCAGGACAAGCTCCAAACGTTCTGCTCTAGTGGGAGAGTCAGGTTAGATGAACCCGTCCATCTGTCTGTGCCACCTCGGTCAGGGCCAAAAGGGGTTTCTTTGGGTGCAGCTCAGGCCAGAGCTGACAGACAGTGCAGAAGCTCTCCAGGTAACTCCAGTTTGGTGCTGAACCCACAGCAAGCCCCTTGCTCCTGCAGCTGGAGCACAGGCAGAGAAGGACAAGGGAGCTGGGGAAGGGTCTGGAGCAGCAGTGTGGGGAGGAGCAGCTGAGGGAACTGGGTTTGTTGAGCCTGGAGAGAAGGAGGCTCAGGGGAGACCTTCTGCCTCTGACAGCTCCTGACAGGAGATCTGGGGCTCAGGGAAGTCAGGTTCTGCTCCCAAGGAACAACAGAACAGGAGAGGAACTGGCCTCAAGTTCCACCAGGGGAGGTTGAGGTTGGAGCTGAAGAACAATTTCTTCCCCTCCAGGGGTGTCCAGGGCTGTCCCAGGCTGCCCAGGGCAGGGGTGGAGTCCCTGTGACCCCTGGAGGGGTTTCCAAGCCCTGGAGCTGTGGTGCTGAGGGCCATGGGGCAGTGGTGCCCTGGCAGAGCTGGGTTAATGGTTGGACTCGCTGCCTTTAAAGGTCTCTTCCAACCAAAAGGATCCCCTGATGCAAAGGTCTGGCAAACAGATGCTGCTGGATTTGGGCAGAGCTGGCACCCTCCTGGCAACCGCCGAGCGCAGACAGGGCACCAGAGCCACGGGGTCCCTGCCAGCGCCTGGCACAGCCAGTGACACCCAGCTGATGGACATGTCCCCGAGCCAGTGCCCTGGCACAGGAGATGCTGCCCTCCCGCCCGAGGGATGCGGGACCTCCCGCAGAGTCACCGCTGGGGTGGAAGAGCCCGGGGGACAGTCAGCCAGACACGCACACACGCACACAAAGCCACCGTCCCCGTCCCTCCCCTGCCAGGGAAAAACAAGGGGAGGGAAAGATGAGGGAGGAAACGAGGACAGAACCCAACGCTGACCTCCCCAGCCGGGCTGGCGGCCAAGCGGCTGCGCCAGGGGCCAGCTCCGGACCGCTGGCCAGCTCGGTGGGATGCCGGCCACTGGCACACCCCCCAGGACATGACGGGCGTCCCCAGTGTGGGAGGTGACACTGAGCCTCCCTCATAGGACCCCTAAGCACCCCACGGAGTCAGTGCAGCCATGGTGCCACTCGTGTGCAGCTCGAAGCCATCGTGTCCCGAGCCCACGATGGCCGGGAAGAGCCCGAGATCCCTGGAAAGCAATGAGGATGGATCCATGAAGCCTCCTCCTACACACTGCTGAACCAGGCTGGCATCAGCCAGCAGCAGCTCCTGTCCATCCCTGGGGAATCCACTGTGACCTTCCAGGTGGGTCAGCGGGCTAAGACACCTCCAAGGTTTGCCCCATCAGAGCCGAAAACCACGGTGGCATCTAAGCCAACTCCAGACCACAATATTGCCAGGGAGATCCAAAGCTGAGCTGCTCCCAGCATCTCGGGCAGGGCTTTTCGTCCCACAGGATCCTCTCCAAACCTGGCACTGCTCCCAGGGATGGTTCCCCACATCCAGCTCCATCCTACACACTGCTTGGGGCTCTGTGGGAAGCACCAGCCATTCTCTCCCCATCCAGACACCCTCGAAAACTTGAATGTTTTTCTGAGCGTGCAATAAAATGGCTTATTTTTCTCGTGGCTCTCCAGCTAAGTCAGCAGCCCAGAGAGGAGGTTTTTACCTCCAAAAGATATAGGCATAAAAATAATAATAATTAAAAATACAAGACTATTTCTAGTCATTAAGTCCCCTACTCATCCTACCTCCAGTGCCACGGCCACTCTTCCCCCTCAGCCAAAGCCATCCCAGGTTCCTCCATCAGCCAAAGCACTGAGGCTGGGGACAGCAGCCCTGAAGGACACGAGGACAAGTCCCCAGGTGTCCCCACAGGGGAAACCCACCATTGCCAGCCCTGCCCTGCAAATCCCTCTCCAGCAACACCACGTTATGTGCTTCCCATGGAAAGAAGAGGAAAAAGTGGGAGGCACAGAGCCTGACCCTGAGCTTGTCCTCTGCTCCTCCAGCCTAGCAGAGCAGATCCCATGGGACAGCAGGGGACACCTCGGATGTGAACCACAGGGGGGACCCCAGGGATCCCCTTTCTCAGGGCCAGGCAAAGGTGGTGGTAAAAGAAAAAACTTCAGCTCTTGCTCTTCCCAGCAAGGACTTTGTGGTGGCCCCATCACCAAGTCCCCAAAGAGCCCTGAGTTCTCTCCTCCAGCCCGAGGGAGGAGGAGAGGGAGGTGGGAAACCAGCGCTTCCCCTGAAACCATCAAAGCCCCTCTGATGGTTTTGACACATTCAGTTCATCTGCAAAAAAATATAAATAAATAAAAAGGTTTCTCCCTTTTTTTTCCTCCAGCAGGAAAAACAAACAAACAAATCTCACCTCTGGATTCAAATATCTCCAATATTTAATCGACCGATGGGCAACCTCCAGCTTCTCCCTCCCTTCTCCCAAGATGACACCTCTGCAGAGGTTATTTTTCCAAGGTGGGGGGGGGATGTCCCTCTTGTCCCCCAGACAAGATGAGGCCGTTTACCTCGCCCGACGAGAGCCCAACGAGCCGTTAATTCCTCGCCGGGAGAACAAAGCTCTGCCACCGAGACAAGTCGGGGACCCTCCAGCCACCCAGGCAAAGCCCCCACCCCGAGGAGTATTTAACCCCGGGTGACATCCTCAGGGAAAACTCTTTGGATGCTGAGCCAAAGCATTTGCACCCGAGGGAGGGTTCACCCCAAATCCAGGAAAAAAAAAAAAAAAATTATAATAATATTAATTTTAAAATAAATAAATAAAATCCTAACCCCCTTCTTTCCAAGGAGGGGTTTTTTTTGCTGCATAAAGCAAATTTTCCTCTGGTTCTCGCCGAGGCCGGGTGTGGAGGAAAGGTTTCATTCCCAACTTTTCCCTTTCTTGCTCACTCGGATAGGTTCTGGGCATCTCCATCCTCATCTTGAGGGGTGGGGGGAGGCACCAAAACGTTGCCCTCAAAACCAGCCACCCCGGGAGCATCTCCCTGCGGTGGTTTCAGCAGCTGATTGAGCACCAGCAGGAATGTCACAGCCTGGCCGGCACAAATCCAACCCCCACTCTGGATACTCCCAGGATCAGAGCTGGGGTGTTTGGGGGGGTGCTGAGCCCCAGCCCAGCATCCCTGGCTGGCTCAGCTGCTGGAGCTTTGAGATTTGTTAGGTTGGGTTTTTTTTTTCCCTAAAACCTGCACTTTTTTTTACCTTCCCTTTCCTAAAAGCCACTGGAGCATCACCTGGGGGTATTTCCCAGCTGCACAGAACTGGGGAGGTCACTGCCCAGAGCTTTTCGGGATGGGGGGAGCACCAGGGTACCGGGAACCGAGACCCTTGGGCATCCCGAGGGATTTTTCCCACCCTCCCCCCCCCATCCTGCATCTTCCCAGCTCTGGCCTAATCTCTGCAAGTCAAACTACCCCTTACCACCCCCCCCCAAAAAAAAAGACCTCAAATAGGTCAGTGCCGCGGGCTGCCGCGCTCCCGGCGACACCATTATTAATTATTCTCCTTATTCTTGCTGTTATTATTGTTATTTTTAGGAGCGTGCCGGGGAAATCCCTGGGCCAGGGCCAGGCGGGGGGATGCTGCACCCGGGGTGAGCCCCGCATCCCCCCCAAACCCCAGCGGGGAGAAGTGGGGAGCACTGGGGGGCACCCTGGGAACGGGGGGGGTCGCAGAAACGGAGGAATTAGCAAAATGAAGGAGTCATCCGGGGAACACAAAAAGGGCCGAGGAAGCGGAGGCTGCTCCTGCGCCAGCGAAGCCTCCGGCCTGGGCGACCAGGCGGCTCCACAAAGTTTCCCCCCCCACACACACCCCGCTCCCAGTTGACTCCCCAAATCCTCACCAGTCACCCCCAGTTCCCACACTGGGAGCCCTCGGGGGGGGGGGTTTTGGGGAGCAGAGGCAGCGGCGGGTTCCCCCCCACACACACACAGCCCCACATCCTTAGGGGTGCTGGGGAGGGATAAGGGGGGTGTCAGCCCTCGCTGGGAAATGGGGTGTCACCCCCCCAACACCTTTCCCATCCCCCCACCCTGTACACCCAGAACGTGAGCCCAGCCCCCAGCCCCCCCGCCGTGCAAAATAACCAGGGGATTTTTGTGCAGTTTTCACCATACACAAAACCTCTCCCCCCTGCACAAGCTGGGGAGGCAACACCCCCCAGCCCCCCCAGAATAAACCAGCAGCTTGCAGTGACCCACTGGGGGGAGGTTGAGATGTTTGTCACCCCCCCATCCAACAGCAGCTCCAACCCCCCCTCCCCACCCCAGGGATGCAGCAGCTCCCCCCCAAAAAAATCCCAAGGATTCTGGGGGCAAGTTTGGAAGGCCCTTTGCAAAGTCAGCAAAGAACGGCTGGAAAAGGGGGAGGGGGATCAAAAATAAGGGGAAAGGGGGGGGTGAAATAAATAAAGGGGGGGTTTGGAAGCTCTACCATTTTGATGCAAAGGTCTCCGCGCAGAGTCCGGGTCCTCCGCCGCTTGCCTGGGGTTTGTGCTCTCCATGAAAATAAGAGAACCGGTGGGTTGGGTGCTTGGCTGGGTTGCTTTGCTTGCTTTGCTTCCTTTCTTCCTTTTCTTATTTTCTTCCTTTCCTTTCTTTGGGAATTTCTGTTTTTCCGCTTTTTTGGGGTGGATTTGTTTTCCTTCTTCTTTTCGCTTTTTTTTTTTAGAGGGAAGGGGGTGGGTAGCAAATCACCGAGCAGCCGCTGCCAGCTCCGTCTGCATCCCCCGTCCTCCTTTTTTCATTTCTTTTTCTTTTCCTTCTATCTCCTTTTTTTTTTTCCTGTTTTCCTCTCCTTTTTTTTTCCTCTCTTTTTTCTTTTTTTTCTTTTCTCCTTTTTTTTTTTTTTTTTCCGTTTCTTCTTCCCCTTCTCCTCCTTTTTTTTTTTCTTCCTCTTCTTCCCCCCCCCCCCCCTCCCCCCTCTCCCCTTTTCCTCCCTGTTG
>JAABNV010014902.1:0-14849 GCA_033439845.1 Ispidina picta | reverse complement strand
CTCTTGGCACACTCTGCTATTTCACAAGGTTGTTTCCCAGTCAGCCACAAGCCCTGTGAATGATGATGCAGAACTTGCCCAGTTCTGTGCAAGGAACCCAAGGAACAGCAGAGGACTGACCATGTCATGCCCTGTACACACTGCTGAGCAGACACAGATTGACCAAAGCAACATGTAGCAAAAATCCACTTTGATACCATGGGATTTAACTCAAGGCCCTGACATTTTGATGTGTTAAACTGATACCAAGTAGCCTCATGTTGAAGTTAAATGCCAAATCCTTGTGTAGGCAAGGCAAAAGAGTTGCCCAGGTGAGTAAAGTGACTGATAGCTGTGTATGGTTTGATTCTTTTGTAGAAGGCTCAATTGTTAAGCAGTGTCTGGACTGTGCTTTTGTCAGTAGTGCTGCTACAGCACTGTAAGCCCTGGGTATATTGTGTATTATTAGTAGAACAGAAAGCATGGACAAAAAGGACTAAAAAAACCAAAATACCTTCTGAGGACTGGGTGACTGTAGAGAAATCCAGGCATCAACCCCCCCCCCCCCCCACCACCCCATTTACAACTGCTAAGCACAGCTCAGAGTACACTGTGCTGTGAACATCAACAGTGGTTTTCAGCTGGGCAGAAATATCTCTGTTTCAGCAGTTATGATGAGGCCTGCAGAGAGAGGAGCTTTTCCTACAGACTGATCTGATGGTCTCCTGGGGCCCTGACATGAAAGGGCAGCAGTTTCTGCTGCAGGTCTGGGCCGTTGCCTTCCTGCACACATGCAGATTAAGCCTCTCCCATGTCAGCACATTTTTATTCCAGATGGTTTGAGAGGGTGGCAGTCCCTATCACATGGATGTCCATTACCTGAGGAAATTCAGGCTACCTGGGGAGGCTGCACAGTGGAGAAAAGGGAGAGGAGGGGCTGTGGGTGTGTGAGTTTTATGCTTTACATCTGGATGGCCACACTGGTGCTCCCAAAATCACTCAAGAGAGAAAGGGATGCTTCAGCAACCTTTCACTATCAGAAATGTGGATGTAATTTTCTTAGTGCAGTGAAATATTCTCATTTCCCACAGGCTGCAAGGGGGGAATACAGATTGCCCCTGGGTTTAACTGACACACTTTGTCTTTGCTGCTGGTTATTTTCTTGCTAATATTCTTTAGCTTACAGCAATTTCGAATTGATTTCTGATATGGAAAGCCATCTGTGTGCAGCTGTGAGTTTAAGAGGGCTGCAATCCAACTGTTGTTATTTGATGGGCACAATCACAGAAAAGTAATGTATTCAGAGTTAGCATGGCTTTTTCCAAATGACTTCCTTCTTCATTAGTGCTCCTGGGAAGGAGGTGTGCAGATCTAAAGCATGAGGAAGCAGCAGGCAGTTGGAGGGAAGGTATGCTGATCAGGCTGCAGTGCTGTGACATGCTTCCTAATGAGCAGAAATCAACATGCATTACTTCAGCTCACCAGATCAGTCCCCACTCTCCTGCTTGCTCTCTAACCACTCCTTCAAAAGCTTTTTCCTTTTTTTTCTTCTTTAACTGCAGGCTGCTGGAGTCTCACAGGCTCTGCATGACCACAAAAGCATGCATGCAAGCACATCTGCATAAGGAGCAATGAAATGATAACTGTTCCACTTTGTCATTTCAAGCTTGTAATTTAGAAGAGATTATTCATCTTGGTTTTACTTCTACAGAAGAGCAGTGGAATTTTTATTTTTTTTAAAATATATTTTCCCAGTTCAGAAGGTTAAGAACACTTCTGTGCCTGCAGAGGGTGGAAAAAAAACCCAAAACAACCAAACAACAGAAAAGAACAAGAGAGGAAGGCGGGTGGAGGGGGAGGGAAACAAAAGTCTGCCCATGTCTGGATTTCAGAGGGATGACTCCAGCAACCTCATTCTTCCCTCCTTCCCTTCCTCCCTTCCTTGCTCCCCCACCCCTTTGTGTGCTAAAGTTACAACCCAAGGACTTGGAGAAGTTTCAAAGGAGTGTCACTAATGAAGACCACATGTGCACTGCTCCTCTTGTTTCGTCCAGAACAAAGCTGGACTGTACAACCCTCCTCTCTACTGGGGAAAAACAGGGCTACCCCCCAAACCCATGATTACCCACCCACAGTTTATGAATGAGGCTTTTTCAGGTAACCACTGATTGGTATCAGGATGGTTTCAGGAGGAAATCAATCATCTTTCCAATAGAAAGCTGCAAGCAGAGAGCATGATTTTCCTTTGCCAGAACCTCAGTGGAGACAACAAAACACCCTCGTGTTTGACAAGTTTCTTCACTGCAGCCTTTTTTTTGTTTGCTTTTGGGCCACCTCCTCTGCCTTGTCTCTGGAGCTGCACAAAGGCAAGTTTGTCCAAGGAGATGGGCCCCAGCAAGGCCTGCTTTCTAAGCAGCTTCAGCTGAGGAGGACACTGGAATCCAAGACCAAAGTACATAATTTCCATTCTCTGTTCACAATTAATTGCATTTCAGAAAAGACTTTCACCAGGTAATGAGCAGTGGATGCTCACAGTGATGGATTTATTTTATTCCTCTTCTCTGAGCTAAAGCTGCCTCAATCTTTCCTCATAAGGGAGATGTTCCACACCTTTGTGGCTCTGTGCTGGACTCTCTCAAGCATTTCCCTGTCCTGGAACTGCAGGGCCCAACAATACTCCAGATGCAGCATCACCAGAGCAGAGTAGAGAGGGAGGAGAACCTCTCTTGACTTACTAACCACACACCCTCCAATACACCCCAGGATGCCATTGGCCTTCTTGGCCACAGGGGCACATTGCTGGCTCATGGTCATCACCAGGACCCCCAGGACCCTTTCCCCTGTGCTGCTTTCCAACATCTCAGTCCCCAACCTATACTAGTATTTCATTGAATTTCTTCCCACCCAGCTTTCCAGCCTGTCTAGGTCACATCTTATGGCAGCACAGACTTCTGGCATGTCAGACAATCCTCCCAGGTTGGTATCATCTGCAAATTACTGAGGGTCACTCTATGCCTTTGTCCAGATCATTGATGAATATATTGATGATGATGATGAATATACTGGCCCTGGGGGACACCACAAGCCTCCAACTAGACTCCACTCATTGACCACAACTCTCTAAGTTCTTTCCTTCATGACAAACTCATGGGTGATTGACCAAAGAGAAAGATAGAAGCACCCATAGACCCATCCATGGACAGCCCTCATGGACAGAACTCTGCTGGTCCACTAATGAGGGAATAAATAAATATGAAGAAAAAATAAAATAAGCAAATAAATCTGAACAACATCAAAGCCAGTTTGCAACTGTGGTTGCTGCTAAAATAGTACTTTTTTTTCTGACAGGAAGCTCTTCTGGCACCATGGCCTTTTAGAGCTGGTTCTGTTTTCTAAGAGTATAGGGGTTTGTTTCTTTAACCAATATATTCCTGTGGATGAGACTGCTAGTATTCTAAATAAAAGGGGAAGCAGGAAGTGGATTCTATGGAAAAGTAACTGCAGAGGAAGAGAAGTGACCTCTGTGTGCTGCTTAGGGAGAAAAAAAAAGAATGGAAGTATTTGAAGGATCATAGGACTTTTTATAAAATCACTTTTAAGTACAAGATTAAACCATAGTATATATATGGAATAAGATGCAGTCTACAGATGGTTGGTTGTTCCTAAGTGATCTAGGGTTAACAAAGCATTCCAGGGTTTTATGAAAGCACTTTTAAACAAATAAACATTACCCTGCAGTATTTACAAACTAAGCACTTCAACATAATCTCCATGCATGAGAACCTGAGAGGAAAACTGATTGAAAAGCTGTGATATATTTGTGGCAGTAGAGAAAAACAGATACGATAAATAATGAAAAAAAAAAATCAAATATTAAATTTCCAATGCATTTCATCACCCAAAGTGCAGTTTGGTAATCAGTGAGGAGCACTTAAAATATTTCAATCCTGAAAATTTCCCTTTAAAGTCGTATTTGGACCTTTTTTTTAATAGTATCTAAGTGGATGAGGTTTCTTTTTCCAGCATAAAGTGACATTATCTCTGCAGACTGAGGGATTGCCATATCCTCAGCTTCTTTGAAGCCTCCTCAGGCTGCAGCCTGTTTGCCAAATAAGGCATCCTAAACATTTCTGTTGCTTCTGAATTCCTCTTCTCCTCACCAGGTTTTTCTGCTGAGTATCTTGTCTGCTTTCCAAACACATCGTGAGGTCCTTAGATCTAAACCAGCTGTGATTTCATTCAGCACTGATAAAATGAGATTAAGTGGAGCAGGGCTGTGCTCCTGGGGAAAGAAAACAGCTCTGGAGTGTGGTGGTGAACAGGAGAGCAATGGGGAGGTCCTCTGGAGTCCTTCCAACCTGGCCAAAGGGATCATCCAACCTTACCAGCCACTTTGCTCCGGGATGCAGGAATGCTGCTGCACAGTCCCCCTGTCTGGGCAGGGTTCAGAGGGCTCAGCCTCCTTGCTGGTTTTTCTCTCTTGCTCTCTGAGATCACCTGGGATGTTTTGGGTGGGTTTCTGTTTCTGCTCAGTAAGCAGAGCAAGGCACAAGGAGTCAGTGTCCAGGTAAGCCCAGACATTGCCTGCACCAAGGTAATCAGCATACAGTTAATTGCCATAATTTCTTCTGACCCCAAGGGGACCTGATCTCCACACTGTTCCATGATCTAATTTTTTTAGGAGTCACTGGCTTTCCAATGCAGTTTATAGATGGCAGAGAGTAAAAAAAAAAAAGGGGGAGATGTAAAGCAGAGAAAAAATTAACTGCTTTACCTCAAATTCCAAGCTGCTTCTTTGAATGGCTTTATTATGCAACAGATGTTTCATTTGCTATTAAATTCTCCCTCATTTTTAAGCTTGACCTAACTATCCTGTTTTCCACAGCCACTTGAGGCAGTGGGGATGTTACTTCTGTGAGGCCAACACCAGGCATGGCTGCACTGGCTGCCCAGTGATGTGGACACCAGTCTCATAAGTGGAGTCCCAGCATGGATTACTGCCTCACTCATGCTTCCTCTGGGCCCCTTTATAGAGAGGACTGAACAAGCCATTGACTGACTCCACAATCTGTTGGATGTGTCAAAATTAACCTTCACTCTTAAGAGAGATGTAGACAAATTAGCAGTGATGCTTTAGGTATTGCAGTTTCTCTCCTGTTACACATCAGCAGCAGTGCCTGGCACAGATGCAGAGGCCATTGCAATGCACGTATGTAAATGCATTTCCCACAGCCACAGTAGGTACAGACACAGTGGCAGGAAGCACATTTATTTGAAAACATCTTTTTTGTGAAGGGGGAGAGCTCATAGTACCAAACACCAAGGCAGAAAATGATCCTTTCCTTTTGCTCCTGCCATAGTAATAAGCAGGAGCTGTGAAGTGTGAAAGCATTTTACATCTTTAAAGGCAGACTTTCTTACAGCAGTAGCAGCTATGGCAGCAGCCCAGTTGATTCATACAGTAGTAACATTGCAAGTGAGGATTAGCTCTGAAGCACCAGTATCTATTTGATGGCATTGCAACCAATTTATTTTTAGGCAATCCTTTCTATCTCTTTCCTCATATCTCTCAATAGCATTCCCCTATCTCTTCAAAACCATGGTACTGACTCAGACTGTTTGGAGACAGAAAGCTATTTTGAATTACAGGTTCAATTTCTGTTGGCTCAAAAGAGAAATAAAATGCAGAGACTGAAAACAAAAACATTCTTTGTTCCAGAAGTAACTAACAGGCAAATGTCATTAAGGAAAGAATGGAATTTGTTCACAAGCTTTTAAATTATTATTTTTTTTCACATCTCTGCTTGTATTTTCTATCAGATGCTGCCATGAAGACAAGTGAATCTGAATGTGCTCTTCAGCAGTGGTGTAATCCAGCTTTGTTCTTGGCTGAGACATCAGAAAGGTGCCTGAGCAGGGCTTGTGTGTCCTCCCATCCTCACTGAGGCACCTGCAGGATCTCTGCCATCAAAATGAGAGCAGCTTTCCCTTCCTCACCAATTTGGCCAAAAGAGGAGTAATATAGTTACAGCTGTCTGGGTTTCTCCTCTTTACACATTATATCTTTCTTGTACCTGTGTTTTCTTATGGTATAAGTAGGAAGGAAATAGCCAATAGGAAATCTCTTGTCCCACCCAAGAGAAGGTTTTCTTACAGAGGATCTGACCACCCAAGCCTCCCTGTGCCAGCCTCATCCCTCTGCTTCAGGAGTCCTCCCTGTGCAGATTTCAGTCTCATCCATATACATAGAAGAAATGCTTCAAAGAGTGACTGCTCCTTCCTACCTCCTCAGCAGAAAAACTCCTCTCCAGGGAACAGGAATTTCATGTGTGATAATTTAGCTGTCTTCCACCAGCCTTTGGGCATTGACTATCAAGTATAGCAAGTGCTCTCTCCAATGCCAGTGTTCTCACTGCCTTCCTACCCTCCAGCACTGAATTTGTTCAGGGGTTTCAAGTAACTCCTCGTGCTGCTTCTCCACTACCAAGGAAAATTAAGGGGTTTGATCAAGCAAGGATTTTGAAGCCACAGCTCATATTCCGTGCTGAAAATAGGCTTCTGTTCTGTAAAATGCACGTCAGGGTGGTCACCTTAAAAAGAAACAGTGCTGCACATTTTTCTTCTTGATTGCAGCTAATTGTACTTGAAAAGCTAAATGAAACAGGGACAAGGGGCAGAGGAAGATGATGGACAGACTCATTGTCAAGCCAGCTCTCTAACAAGATTGAGCAGTTGCTGGAGGAGTTGCCAAATGAAGACTGGCCCTATGGAAAGTGCTGGAGAGAGACCCTCTCCAGCCCCTTCTCCATAAGCAGGAGGTTGTGTAATGCTGGAGGTGGGTAGGGAGAGAACATGACAGCAACAGAGGAGCCTTGAATGATTGAGGTGAGCCCTTGAAAAGCAGACTCATTTTAATGGTCTTCAAGGCTCCCTTTAGCAATTTTATAGAGATATTTCTACAAGAACAGGAGCTGATCTGGGGATTTCTTTAGCAGATGCTTATTTAAAAATCAACCTTTGTCCTTCCTTACTCTGAATTTGAATGGAGCCATTTATTAGTGTTTCTGTTTAACAGAATGGAGTTTGATTTTTAATTCTTTGGCAGCAAGGTGACATACGCAATAAATACAGATAAGGTTGTAACAAAAACTTGACATTGAAAATTGAAGAGCTCAGCACTTCTTTGGTGTGCATATTAAGCAAGGGATGCTTGCAGTGCATTGCTACAGGTGTAAAAGGAAGGAGCATTCATTTCAACAGTTGAAATCACTTTAGAAAAGCAGGTATTCTTGCTCATCTTTTTGGCCAGATTCTTATGCTTATTTACAGCTATTTTCAGAAAAAAACCAAACCAAACAAGTATATGAAGCAGTGTCTGAGCCTGCATAGGGGTGTTTGGTTTGTTTGAGTGTAAAGTTAGTAATCTGAACAGAAGGCATCTGTAAATCTCTAGCTAAACTTCCATGTAGGTGTAAGGCCAATATAATTGCTATTCTGAATGGTATGATATTGCTTTAAAATTAATAATTAATATGGTTACTTGCTCTATTTTCTTAAAGCCTGGTTTTCATTACCTTTTTAAGTGCAGTAACTTAAGACCAGATCAATAAACTGTGTAAGTAGAAATATTCCCATCACAGAACATAACCTAGACTGAACTCTATAGGTTTAAATGGAAAATATCAATGTTGTCTTCAAATGCCCTTACTGAGATGGTAATGGGGAAGGGGACTGTGCTGTTTGTCCTAGACTCCATCACATCTGAAAATTAGTTCTGATTTAGATAGTGATCACTGAATATTAGGTTAAATTTCCAGCTTCCCACTCCTTTCTTAGCTGACCTTTCTCTCTGTGGGGTTTGAGTCAGACTGCTCTTTCCTTCCCAACCCTTTCCTCCCACAGTCAAAATTCTGCAAGGCCAATTTTGGACCCGTGTAGCTCCTATGAAGCCTCTTCTAATAGATGACTCTGGCTGAGAATCTAATAACTGTAGTTCTGTAAGACAGAGCAGGATATCTTTTCATTATATGAGATAAGAAATTCTAAGTCTGATCCAACCCAGGGATCAGCTGAGAAGATGCTCTTTTGACTCTTGAGCATGTATGTTAGTGTAGAAAGAACTGCACAATTGCCACAGAGTGATGTGAGCACGCTGGTTGACTTTAATGCTGCTCCAAGAGATGTGTTGCCTGTTCAGAACCCTCCTCCCCCTCACCCCAGAGTTGTCTGCAGCCAGGTCAGGAGGAAGCAGCACCAGTGCTGCTCAGGAGGAGGGAAGGAGAGCAGAGTCAAAAGTGGCAGGGAAAACATGTACAGATCCTGGCTTGACACAGCTCAGGAACTTCTCTGACTGGGATTTCTAGAGTGTGTGGGAGTGGGAACACTCTACAGTCTATGTGGGTCCCCAGACCTCTGTTTCTGGCAAGGCAGTGAAGGAAGACTGTCTGAGGTAGGTCGAGCCCTTCCCATAGATTTTCCTTGGGGCAGAGGTGATGCAGGGTGCAGCATTGAACTGATGTACGTGGCCTGCCCTTTTGAATTGGAATGAAAACCTTATTTGAGATCCAATTTAGAGTGTGACCAACAAGAGAAAAAACCAAGTGAGAAGCAGTCTCTGTCAGCCCCTCTGGGTGGGTTATACCTGTTTGCATGCAAATGCTGGCCCTGTCACTCCAGCCAGCGGGTCTGAATGGGGGCAGCATTCCTCTGGACCCAAGGCATGAGGGCAGGGTTTGATCAGCCAAGGGACAAAAATGTCAACATCTGTCTGTCACTGCACGGCAAAGGGCCAATTATCTTTTTTTTTTTTCCTTTTCCCTGCCTCCCTAAGCTGCAGTCAGACAAAGCCCCCGAGCTCCCAGCTTTGTTGCCTGCTGCCATTTCCCACCGCAGCTCCACCTCTGATATGCTAATGACAAAACCCAACGGTTTTGTGCAGCTGAAAAGGAGCTCTGGGCACATTCACTGGGTCAACAATCCCAACTGCCGTGCTGGGGGCTCAGCCCTGCTGTGCCAGAAGCCAGTGCCAAGGGACTTTCCTCCCCCACGCCGATCCTTTGGAAAATATAAATAAATAAAGAGCAGATTTAACCATCTGTCTTGGTGCCCAGAAACTTAGTTGGGCAAAGTCTGACTGGATATGCTCCACTCAGATATTTTCTGGACTGGCCAACCAGGCTGGGCTCTCCAGTGAGAATCTCTGCCTCACTAGATGCAAACTGTGAGCTGAGAGAGAGCTGTCTCCTCTCCAGACAGAGCAGCTAGGTGGTACAGAAGCACTTCTGTGTTTATACAGTTGGCTTTGCACGCATCAGAGCAAAAGTAACACTGACAAACAGCCTTTTGTTTAGAAAATAAACGCTGTCATACATGCGATGCCGGGCACAGAAAGCAAACTTGATGACTTAATCCCGTCTATTGTGTAGTAATAGTAATGCACTTAAGTAGTAATTCTGGATCTGGTTGAAGAATAATTACGGAGTTTATTGGGTGACAAATTTCCCATTCACTGGTGGTGTGGAATTGCCAGGGGAAATGGGTTATTGAGCCCGAGACAAGGTGCTCATAAGTCTGTGACAAATTTATTTTGATGCGTTTAGAGTTTATAATTAGTCACCTGAACAATCTGTGAATGCTATGAATGATATTCCACTCCTTTTACTGATGCTCTATAATACCATTATTGCTTTATAAAAAAACCCAGTGTGTTGGCAGGTTCACTGATGGCAAAATTTGAAGCAGTTTTGCAAGCAAGCTTATGTTTATAAGCATGGTAATGTGCCATAATTCCTCAAAAGAACTGTGACACATACAGGTGTGTTGGCTGCAAGCACCCTATAAAAAGCTACTGGACATAAAGCCCCATGACACGAGGTAAAAGCTGAAGAAATTTAAAAGCTGAATAAATAAAGCTGTGTAGTAAACAGTGCTGTAACAGTGCTGACTTTTGTCTCAGCTTGCTTTATTCTCATCTTAATATGTGAGCAGTGAAAGAAAAGTGAATTGTCTGGAATTAGAAGCAACTCACCATAAAGACTCATTTATTCATATAGAGGAGAATTAGCAAGATGAACATTTTCTTCTCATTTTTGAAGGTGATCTTCAGCTTTCCCTTTTCTGTCTGTGCTGGGAGGCACTTGTCACCTCTGCCACAGTCTTGGAGCTCTTCTTGTGTGTTTACGTTGCCTCCCACCACTGCACATCCCCACAGGAGTGTTCTCCCTGACCCTGGGAAGTGCTGTCTGCAGAGCCTTCTGCTGCTTTCCAGGGAAGGGCTGTTAGAAAAAGCATGCACAGCATGAAGTAGGAAGCAGATGCAGGCTTGCTCTGCACGCTCCTCTCTAGTTCCTGGCATATGGTGGATGGTTAAAAAAAAAAAAAAAAAAAAGGGATCTGAATGGTGTGAAAATCTATTCATCCTGTATCACAGAGAATAAATTATTTCTTTTTGGTCATATGCTGCATGTTGTCCTGGCTGCACCCGCCTGTGCTGTTATGAAGGAATGCTTTAGATTTGCAGGCTGTACAGATCAGAACAACCCTCTGTGCTGACCTTCTGCATGACAGAGGCCAAAGATTTTTTCCTTCAATCCCTTTTTTTTACCCAAACCATAATTTCTATTTGTGCTTGTAGCTCTAATGAAAGAAACCCAAGTAATAAAAGGACAGAAAATCCAATGCAACTCTAAGTACTCTGCCCCCAGTGCCTTCTTGTTACCTGTGTTGGAAGACTTGCTTTATTTGTGACCTAACATTTTCTGTCTTCATACTCCAGGAGCTAACTACATTAGTGCCTGGGTTCACAGTCTGCAGCTTCCCTGTCCCACAACTTCTCTCCAGGTCCCCAAGGCCACGAAGCAGCTGCCCATTGCCAGGAGTGTGTGTGATAGCCAATAAATACCCTTCTGGGCATGTGAGAGCTCCCATGGGGCAAGCAGGACTTGAAAAAACTGGTCCTATTCCCTGTAACTCTGCACCTTCTAACTTCATCTGCAGAACTCTTTTTTTAATGTACTAAATAGACTCAATTTTATTTAATCTCTCTGGCACACTTCCAGGAATCACTTTCCTGGCTCTTCCCTGATTTTTTTTTAGTTTGCCAGCAGCCTTTTTAAAGCCCAGGAACTGGGTTGAGACAGACGCTGTACAATTGTGCTCAAAAGAGATGGAAAACCACATTCAAATTAAGCTCAAATTTCATATTTAATTTTAATGAGTTATTTGGCTTGTGTGACTCTTACTACATAAAACTGAGGGGTTTTTAGTGTTTCCAAGTCTTTAGTCTTTGCCAATCTCTCAAGGATTCAGGCACGTTGCCTCACACACCATATACTACCTCAAAACACATGACCAAAATAATTAGTTAATGGCATATAATGAACTTTCACACCAATACAATAAAATCACAACTGTCCCTGTTAAATGTTATATGCATTTCTTCCCCCTTGCACTTGCACCCCAAAGAACAGTTCTTATAGCAGTGGGTTTGTTGTACCAAAAGCTGGAGCAGATCCATTGTATCTTGTGAATCTTTCTCTTTTAACTAGCCCTTGGTGTGTATGGCACAACCTTTGGCTGACCAAACTACAGCCACTATTTTGTTTGTAACTGTAATAATTCTAATTACAGCCTTACAAAAAAAACCCAAACGATTTTTCTTCCTTTCTGTAGTTTTAGAGGACTAATAGGTGGGGAACAGGATGCATACAAACATGTATGTATACATATGTGTACACACACATACGTGTGCATAACCTTTTCCATCAAATAAATTGGAAATATAACCCAAATATGGAGAATAGCTGAAATAAAATAACAGATCTATTGGCACAAAGTCATATATTAGCTGCTGAAGTCAGTCACACTGCACCAGCAATAAGCTGAAAGCAAAATAAAGCAATAAATATACAATCTTCTATAATTTTTTTTTTCCTGCTTAATGCAGGCTGCAAGTGTCTTTAAACTGTTCAACCCACTCTTGAAATCTGAAGTAGCAGCATACATTTGATTGTGGTGTGAAATAAGGCATAACACTTCAAAATGAGGATGTGTAGTAATTTCAGAAGCCTGCTTTTCCTTTTGTAGATTAGACATAATACCAGGCTTCAGTCCAATTTCCATTTTAGTGGATACTGGGGAGTTGAGAGGAGATGTTTATTTTAGCAACTGGGCAAATCAGATTTATTTTTGCTTAAAATACAGGGGCTCTGAGAAGGAAGAAACTGCACACCTGATGATGTGAAGTCTCCCTCTTAAACAGCTTTTTGCTGTGTTTATCCCTACAGATATCAATTGCTAAAGGAGCAGATGGCCCAAATATATAGACTTTATTATAGGTAACAGAAGAGGAGCTGTAGCAGATGAGATGCAGTGCCCATGTTTTTGTAAATGGTCCAGTGGTATCTTTAAAAGATGAAGAGGAAAGGTCTGGCTTGTGCTGGGAAAGCTGACAGAGCCCAGAGCTTTAGGTGTAATTCAAAAAAGTAATCTTGCTTGATGATGTTTCATGATTCTTGGCTGTGAATAATAGTTGGAACTGTTAGAAGAAAAAGGACAACTTGTGCTATTAACTCTTCTATATTGGCAGTTTCTTCCTATCTTAGCCTGCTTTCTTTTCTCTTATCAAGACTCTTTTTCCTGCATGGTTTGTGAAATATACAGAATATTTATATATTCTCCTCTGCATTATGAGTGCTCCAATTGCCAGCTCTATACGAACCTGCACCAAGAAGTGTGATGTGTTCAAGGGCTGTTCAATGTCTGGTAACTGAACCAAAAGCATTTCAGTCACGTGGTGCTGACAAGCTCCACTCATGTGTAGTACATGCTTTTCCTTAGCTCAAAATAGATGTCATTTCCCTTGACAGATCCTTCCCTGAATTCCTGACAGTAAAGTTGGGTAAAATTTAGGTGTTTTTTTTTTTGTTAGTTTGATTTTTGGTTGGTTGGTTGGGGTTTGGTTTATTTGTGGGGTTGTTTTTGTTGCTGTTGTTTGGTTTGCTTTTTTAATTTTTCAGTTGGTTGGTTTTTTGTTTGTTTTGTTCTTTTTTGAGGGGATGTAGTGGGTATATTTAAATAGCTTCAAGCTAATAAGCATGTTCCCAAACTGAATGGGAGCCATGAAAGGCAGCAAATAGATGTTTCTGAGTTATTGATCTCCTTGCTCTCCAAAATGAATTATTTTAAATAGCTGTTCTCAGGGCCATGGCTTTAATGAGAAACACTGCTGTGGCCACACTGCCCTTTTCTATAATGCCAAGGTGCTGCAGCTGAATACCACTTAGGACTGGGGATGTCATCCTTTCTCATGACTTCAGTGCTTCTGATGCTCAGCATCTTTCTTGCAATGTTATTCAGATGGACTCGATAATATCACAAATCTCATGTGTCTTGGCTTATCTGGCTGCATGTCAGACTTCTTTTGAGCACTGATACAGACAGAAATGAATGTAAGGCAGCATTCTGCTGGGTCATTAAAGGAAACTGGTTTTAAATGGTTGACAGGAAAACTGAGAGATGGAATTGTCATCTATTTGCATTGTGTATAATGCTTTTTACACAAAGAAAGAAGGTTAGACTGCAGCAAGCATACCACACTGAGTAGAAAAAAAATATTAATTTATCAACTAAAATTCTGACATGCCTGGGGAAAAGGACATTTTCCAACAAATTAGTCCTGCATCTTTAGCTCATATTTCACTTTGCCTTAAAAGGAAACAGATCCTGTTTCGCATTAAATTGTAGGATTATCTGCATGTGTTTTGTTTGTATGGGATTAATAACAGAAAGAACTGGGGAAGAACATGGAGGGGTTAAATATATTTCTGTCTGCCAATACTTATGCTGCTAGGTAATTTAGAAAAAATGGCTTTATACTTGCTCAGTGTGTCTGTAAAATTCCTTCTTCTCTTGTTTATAGATTCCCTTTGAAATATGGGCCCATGAAGGGCTCTTGTATCCATCTCCACTAAGTCAGTAGAATTACCATCTACAATAAAGGGCAGTCTCTTCTCATTGTGACTCATTGCTATGACGACTGATGTGGATTCACTTGCAGGACAGACCAGATGTGGATGACTGTGCACACTTAAAGCATGAAATACAGATAAACTGCTCTGTGGTGAGCTTCACTGCGGGCCCACGTCTGTCCTGCCACTGCTGCTTTCAATGCTCAGCATCCACAGGAGGCAGGGACCAGCCAAACCTACATCTTGACCAAATGCCCTCTCTTGTTTCCCTGAAATATGAATCTCAAAAGCATCAAAAATATTGCAATGACATCTCTTTCCTGTTCTTCAGAAGCAGTGGCCTTTGAAAACAGCACTGCCAAAATAAATGAGCTGATACCCTGGGTTGTGAATCATCATGTGGATGCTGCTGTATTGTATCCTCACTTAGATTTATTGATTTGGTTGTAAAGATTTACTGGAAAACCAGGCTGAGAAGTCCAGCTGAATGCCTGGAGAGAGAAAGGCATAAGATACAGAGGAGGATGCTGAACTTGTTATCCAAGTTTAAAATAACCTTAATACATTCAGGATACAACACTCCTGGAAGGATCATATTCACAGCTAATAACTGGTGTTGCCAAGTTTTAAAAAGTATTCCTCCTCCACATAAAACATCTCCAAAGGTGATGACCATGTTAGAAACTTGGATTGATTTTATAAGAGGCAGTGCAGGTGAGTCAGACTGTTCCCATTACAGCTCAAACTCAAAATAGCTTGCTGTAAATAATCTTTTATGCTTAATAAAAGCTCATGCAATTCCTGATAATTAATTCGTCACCCACACTGCCATTCAAATGGCTGATGTCATTTATAGAGTTGTCTGGTTCACTGTGAGGATGTGTCCAGATAAATTATTGAAGA
>JAABNV010014901.1:0-13224 GCA_033439845.1 Ispidina picta | reverse complement strand
GGCAGGTGAATTTGCAGGGACTTTCTCAAGAAGAGCCCACCCCCACCTTGCCAGCTTTATCTGTGCTGTGTGTCTCTATTGCAGGACCAGTTGTTGGGAGGCAAGAAGGACTTGGTTACTGTGACACAGCAGACCCTGACTCTGCAGGGTCCCCAGGCACACCACTCACACAAGCCCAGAGAGGCAGCAAGGCCCAGGACATGGAGCAGTCCAGGTGGCCGTGTACTTGGTCCCACTAATACTGTTCTGCATAAGTGTGCAGGGGAAAAATGGGGTGGAAGGTGTTTCCTCAGGTGGAAGGCAATCAGAAACCCTGGCACCCATTGCAAGACTGCTTGTGTAGTACAAAATGCATGCACACAGTTCTCAGCAGGATCCTGAGCCTCAGTCTTGCCTCCTGGTGCCTGCTGTCTCCCTAGAGTCTCCTCACCAGGGCATCTTCTGGAGGGCATCAGCCCAGCTGCAGATCTGCTGGGGCTGAGGAAGTGCCAGGACCTCCACACCCATCCTTTCACAGAATCACAGAGTGCCAGGGGTTGGAAGGGACCTAGAAAGCTCATCTAGTCCAACCCACCTGCCAGAGCAGGGGCACCCAGATCAGATCACCCAGGAACAGATCCAGGTGGGTTTGGAATGTCTCCAGAGAAGGAGACTCCACAACCTTGACTCCTAACCCTTTTCACAACCTGAAAAAGTTTTTTTCCTTGTGTTTCTCCTCAACCTCTCATGCCCCAACTGACTCCCATTGCCTCTTGTGCTAACGTTGGATGACACTGAGTAGAGTCTGTCTCTAGTCTGGGGCATTACACAGCTGTCATTCTTTTTATTTCCTAGAGTGACTGCTCTACCCCCACCAGCCCCCTGTACCTAGAAGATAACTAGATAGTTCTTGGCCTAAAATAGACATTTTGGAGCCTGACTGACTTTAAACAAATGTGACTTTTCCGACTTACCCAGATCTACAAAGCCAATGTCAACATAAAGCTTGGCACACAGGGATCCTAGAAGAAAGCCAAATATTGGCCCTATAATTGCAACTGTCTGTACACAACCTGCAAGAGAAAACAGGGGACTCTTCTGAGATAGACTGGTTCATGATGCAACTAGCAGCAAAATTTGACATGTGATGGTTAACAAGTGATACAGCCTTAAAATACTGAGCCAGCCTTTGCTCTCTGGCATGATAGGTAGACAAGTTACAACATTTTATAGAAGAAAAAAAAATAAATAGTATGTTTTCCACTACACTTACACTTCAGTTCTTATCATCCAGTTAAAGAATGAAATTCAGTCCAAAGGAAAAATAGGGAACTCAATCTATAATTGCTATAAACTTGTTAGCTGCCTAGATTAAAGCAAATGGAAAACAAATAGCAATTATTTAAATTAGCAGTGATTGAAGTTGTGACAGGCCCTGAGTAAGGTGAAAATTCACTTGGTTTGGTACTTTCAGAATAGTTGGAATTTTCCAAATGGAGCTGAAAATCTAGGAAATTCTATTTTAAGTAGTTAAAAGAGTATATGTTTTTTATCACTTTCCAGAGAACAGAATGTGCACAGAGGCTCAACAGTCCACATCCAAAAGAATTAGGAAGATTAGGGTAACAGCAGGAGCCTAAGGTAAAAATTCTCTCCTCAAATGAAGATAATGGAACTGTACTGGTATAATTCAAGGGGAACTCGGTCCCTTGAGTGGACATGATAGCTAAATAAAATTTAATATTTGAAATTGTGCAAACAAAAAAAAAATCAGGGCAAGTTAAGTCAATAACACTCATTCCGTTCTTCAGAATGACTGTTTCTCCTGGGGAAAAAAATAAAAAACCAAACCAAACTATTACCAATATATAAAGCAGCATTCTCTTCAATGGCATAATCATCAATGTATGTAATTCCCAGAGGTTGGATAGGAGTTTCCCCAATTCCACGCAAAAGATTTCCCAGTAAAACATAGATCCACATGGAAGAGCCTGCTTCTTTCTCACATCCTGGTTACACCACAAGAGAGAAAACAATGGTGTGTTTTTCATAAGAGTTTGACACTGAATTGACAGCACTTCTAAAATGCTTTTCATGTTGAAAAGCTAGCATGAAAAATGGGTTTGTGGAGTGCAGGAATGGCAGTTTTAACCCCATCAGCTTGAAGTGGACACGTTTAGCATGAACTGCTTCAGTCAAAGATATTAGAACATGGCCAGTTGTTTAAAAAAAACATGTCCACATCCCATTTTTGAGAACTTTTGAATTATAGTGATGCTAGGGTTGACAGTTTATGAGTAAGAATCAGGGAGAAGTCCAACAAGCAGATATCCTGGTGAGATCTGTGACCCATCACCCAACCGGAATGAAGAGGCAGACAAAATATTCTATAGACAGATGAGAGAAATCTCACAGTCACCACCACTTGATCTCATGGGGGACCTCAACAGTTGTCTGCTGTAAATACAACACAGCAGAGAGGACACAGACCAGGAGTGTGCTCCTGGAGTGTGTGGAAGACAATTCCCTGGCACAGTTGCTGAGTGAGACAACGTGGGAAGGTGTCCTACTGGACCTGTTGTGAACAGAGAAGGACTTGTGGGTGATGCGATGGTTGGAGGCTGTCTTGGGCATAGTGACTATGAAATGTCCAAGCTTTCAATTCTTGGGGAATTAGTGTGGTCAGTAGAACTGCTAGCTTGGACTTCCAGAGGTCAGACATTGGCCTGTGTAGGCAACTGAATGATGGAATGACTTGAGAGACAGTCCTGCAGGGCAAAGGAGTTCAGGAAGGCTGGACATCCTTCAAGAAGGACATTCTGAAGCACATGAACATGCCATCCCCATGTGCTGTAAAAGAAGCCATCAGGAAAGAAGACCAGCATGGCTGAGCAGAGCAATTCATCTGTCAGTCAGGAAGAAAAGGAAAGTCTATGGCCTATGGAAGAAAGGGAAGGCCACTCAGGAGGTCTACAAAGGTTCTGTGAGGCTATGAAGAGAGAAAATTAGAAAGGCCAAAGTCTAAGAACTTGATCTGTCTACTGCCAAAAAAGACAATTTAAAATGTTTCTATACATATATTATAAATATTATATAAATATTATTATAAATTATATATATGAAATGTTTCTATAAATACATTAACAGTAAAATGGAGGACTAAGGAGAAGCCCCATCCTTTAGTGGTTGATATGGAAATATAGTGAACAAAGATGAGGAAAATGCTAGCTAGGGGATAGCAAATGGGACATCTACAAGAAGGACCAGAAGGGGATCTGTGGAACTCCAGTCATGTTAGCCTGACCTTGGTTAACTAAGGTGATGACTTTGCTTAATTAACTAAGGTTATGAAGCAGTTCATCCTAAATGCCATCATGTGGCATGTCCAGGACAACCAGGGGATCAGCCCTGCTTTCAGGTTGAACCAGACTTCTTGGCAGGAAGGGTTGTAAAAGGCTGGAACAGGCTGCCTGGGGAAATGGTAGAGTCACCATCTCTGGTGGTATTTATGGGACATATAGATGTACTGAGGGACATGGTTAAGTGGCAGTGCTGGGTTAACAGTTGGACTTGACTCTCCTGAAGGTCTCTTCCAACCAATGCTATGTTCCTATGATCTATTCCACTGGGAAGAGTACACACAGTTTGGTTTTGGTTTATGGTGACATACAGAGGATTTGCTTTGCTCATCTACAGCATGGCCAGGGGAGGAAGGCTTGTTGCCTAGAAAGAGTTCAATGCACCCAGGGGAGAGACAGCTTTGTGTAGGGAGAGAAGTGACAAGGGGAGACACGAGCATCTATTTCCAAAAAGGCCAAGGATATAAGGGTATTTTTCCTGACATAGGGTATTTTTCCTGACATAGGGTGTTTTTCCTGACATAGGGAAGAACACAACTTCCCGAGAACCCCATGGGAGATTTGCCTGGTTTTTCTGTTGGGAAAGATTAATCTGATTTGCATTTATTATTATTTTTTTCATTCTAATAAACTATGGGAGCCTTTTGATGTTCCTAGTGTGCTTAGCACAATATTTAAGAGAGATCATTCTCACCTGCATTTATTTTTGCTTGAGATTTTTCCAAGGCTGAGAGTGGAGTTTGGCTTTTATCCTGCAGGCATGGAGAGATGCTAATACTCGAATTGATGCTGGAAGTGAATCTTTCATATCGATATCTGTTTATAAACCAAAGTTGTTTTTAACTGTCCTAACTTATAAGAAAAAAACAAACAGATCTGTTACTACCATGGAAGGCAGATCCACGGCATTTAAATGCAAATGTCATCTGCATCCAGTGTTGCCAATGATTGTTTACAGGGGATAAATGGAACTTGGTTCATACTGTGGTTAGTACATGAAAATTGTCCCTTCAGTCCTCTTTGTGTCACAGTGATGTATTTCAGCCCAACAGGCACTTTGCTCTGCTATGATTCATGAATCTATACTAAGAGATTATCAGCTAGTGGGTGTTTCCTCTGCCTTGTGTTTGATACTCAGATTGTCACTTGCAGCTTAGTCATCATCACCAAAGCATCAACAATTCTTAAACTGTACCAAAATGTAGCCAATCAAGATCATAAACTAGTAAAACAATATGTTGATTACAACTAGAGTAACATAGATATTAAATTATTTGCTCTATAGAAGTGTTTTCACCCCCCAAAAAATATATATTAAAAAAATAAATATATAATATTTTTTAAATATATATATATAATTAAATCAAGCAACTACATTCCCAACATTCACATGTTCACAATTACATTCCCTAGTTCTATGGGCATCTTCTCAATCAAGGCTTCAATATTTGAGTGAGCTACCATTCAGTGTGCATACCCCAGTTGGAAAACACCAATCACTTTGCACTTACCGTCCCATGAAGAACTGGGGCATGGCAATTAGGAAAGTTCCAGCTGACATAATTAAGCAGCCTGCTCCAATTATTCTTGGCCTGTGAAGCTTCGCTCCAAAGTAGCTTACGAGAATTATGATTAGGAGGTTCCCTTGGAGAGTACAAAAGCAAAATGGAGTTTTATGGCTTGTTGATAAGAGGTCCCCTAAAATAATGATTCCTAGTGTGTGGCACAGGCAGCTATTTCAGGGGGAGAGGGCTGACTGCCTGGGGTTGGTGTTTCTGCCTCCTTCCAGGCATTCTTGCAGGAGCCCAGTGCCTTCCATGATAAGAAAACCACAAACCTTTGGATAAGCAGCTGGGAAAGAGGAGGACTGTGTCCTCAGAAGAGGACAAATAACTAGGAAAGCAGGAAAAAAGGGACTCAAAAAGAGCTACACACACTTAGGCTAAGATTTCACTCCCATGAATATCACGGTCCAATTAATACCACAGGATAAATTATTTAATCTGCAATCATTAGAGGAAATATCATACTGGAGATCTTAGTACAAGAGGGAAGGGGATGGACTGGGCAGTGAACACAGATTAAAGGTTTGTGCTCTTGCTGCTTGAGAAATCACAAAGAGCAAACACTCTGGGGGAGGTGGAGTGTTGGCAAAAGGAGAGAGGAGGTGGAAATCTGTGCATGTACATTCTCATTCAACAATCAACATTTCTACTCGTATTAATTAACCCACAAATTGCAAAATATTTAGGACTATACTAACAGCCACACTGATTTTTACTAGGTGAATCCTGGCCAGTTTTAATGGTTCAAGGAGAGTCATACAATTATTTTTTCACCACAAACCAAGTCACTTTTTTTTGTTCTGAAAACAAAAATGGGTTTCTACAGCACGTACCAATCTCAAAACTGCCATCAATAACGCCAACCAAGGAGGAAGGGATGTCAAATCTTCTTTCTATTTGTGTGATAGTGCTTTTTAGGTAACTTCCTGACAGTGCTTTAGCAAAATAAACAAAAGACAACGCGCCAAGAAATATCTGTGAAGGAAATGGACAGTGATTAAAACCAGGCAGTACAGAAGGCTTGCTTTAATGTCTATTTTTTAAACAATTTTCACACTCTCCCAAGTAACTATGCAAATATTTCTACTTTTTATGTGTGATTTGCCAGATTTCCAGTTTGTCCATCTCAACAATAATGATAGAAAATGAACTTGCTACCAGTTACTGCTAATTACAAGTAGACACTAAAGCTACTGGTGATTTGAAGGACAGAGACTATATCACCCTCCTGAACTCTCTAAGGAGGAAATGTATTGCACAGTGTCAGTAAGGGTAAAATGGTAAGTGTGGAGGTGATTTTTTTTGGCATTTTGTTCTCTTCCAGACTCTTCCATTCCCCACCAGCTCTCTTAAAAAGCTCTAATAAATACATTATCTTTTGAGTACATTTTGCTGGGGGATGATGTTCTTTTTTTGCGGAGGCAATTTCTCTTAGTTATCACTAAATCTGATTTAGTGTGTTAGCCTGAACCAGGAGTGGCCTTTGGAACTGCAACTCCCACCCTCTTCACCACACCTTGGCACGCTAAATTAAAGTGTTAAATAAAATTATACCATAAAAAAGGGCAATACATTCATTTAACCAATGAATAGGTCTCTCATCCCCATCTCTGGGAATAGAGCTGGTCTGAAGCAACTCTCCATCCTGAAATGCATATGGGGGGGAGTGCAGGGTCCTAGCACCAACTGTTCCCCTCCCCCTATTGCCTAGTTTTGCCATCACTGAGTGCAGCCTTCCTGAGTTTATGAGCTCCAGGGATATTCTACACATTATGCAATTTGGCATGGAAACCACAACTTATCTTCAGATTGAGGTTGTGTTGACAAGTTTGTTTGTAAAAGGTGTTAAAAACAAACAAACAAGCCCCCCACCAAAAAAACCCCAGAAATTAAAAGATGACAACATCTCATTTGAAAAGGCACATTGGTAATAACACTGAATGCAAAATCTTGTGTTAAGGTTCAACTGTACCTCTGTGTGCCATTCAACACCTTTCATCCAGTGCTGGTTACAGCTCCTTAAGAAAAATAGATGGGGAAATGAATTTCATTCACATTCCCCACAACAAGGGCTGTCAAATCACTCTCTAGTAAAAAAAATACTGCCATAATATTTTACAGTTTCTGTGTATTTATGCCCTTGGATTTTAAATAGCAGTGTGAAAGCATTTCTTTTTCAGAGGAAAACTGCATAAGTCAAGTTAGAACTTGATTAGAACACATGATTTCACATTCTTCTGCAGTTTGTCTGTAAGTAAATATTTGCCTGTGTTGTTCAGGTTAATAAAGGTGATTTTAACATATGAAAAGGCTGATAGTTGGTAAAAAGAACCTGTTGAATTTGTACCTTGTTTTGGCAACACGTTATGCAAACATAGATATGAAATATTTTTGATTCATAGAAATATGCTTAATCACTTCATACTGACTTGAACTGAAAAAAGGGCTAGTTCAGCAAAAAAATTAGGTTTCTAAGTCAAGTTAATCGTAGTGGTTTGTGTTCCCAGAGGACACCACATTTTTGAACAGAAATAAACTGAACTGAAATATTCTTGCTTTTCTATTTTGGAGCTAGTAAGCTGACTCCTGACTGGTTAATCTGTGACTGAAGGTTAATTCAGTGAGGGAATCAGATTATTGCTGCAGCAGATGGAGGAAGAACGAAAGAATTATTCTTATGCTACACATGTAATTAATGCAATATTCAAGATTCAAAATATTTTTATAGCAATCATCAGACTCAATCCTGCAATATCTTCACTCTTTGCATCAATTACAGGCATCAGGGCAACTGCTGCTGAAGTCATTGGTTGCACTGGGAGATATGAAAGTAGAGATATGCATGGAAAAAAAACCCTGCAGAAATTGAGCATGCAAGACAAAATCATCTCATAAATCATCTCATCTCCCTGCTGCATGGTGGTCCAAAGCACCATGCTGCCTCCTGTAGCCTGGTGTCCTGTACAGGGAGAAATGCTCCTCCAAAGTGCAGAGCAGCTATGTTAAGAGGCTTAAAGAAGGGAGCTGCTTTAAAGGAAAAAAAAGTACTTTAAAGTGCCTGGAGGAAACACTTCCCATGGCTTAGAGGAATGCAGATGCAGCAGTCACAATTCTGCAAGTTCATTTCAAAAATCAGCTCACGCAGCATTCTCTCAGATCAGGAACATAACAATAATATTTCAATAATATAGCACTTAAAACATGCAGACCATAATAGAATAATAATAATTATTAATAAAAATTAATCTAATTATTTATTTAGTATATAGTATATGATAATATATACTATAATAATATATAATATATACTATAATAATATATTTGTTTATTATATATTTATATATAATATAATATAATATTTATTTTTAATTATTTTTATTTTTAGAGCCCAGAAGGCCACCATGGCTGCAATCTTAACAAGGCAAACCGTACCAACAGCTGCCTGTAGCCCCTGTCTGCCAGTACTCTGTTCTTAAGGAAAACAGGAGGGATACAGTGACCTTTCAGAATGACTCCTGGAGCTCTCAGAGCACACAAGATACAGCTGAACATTGCCAATCATTAGCCAAACAGATTGTTCTGTGACTCAGAAATACCTTCAATAATTTAATGCTGACTCAGTTTGTGACTCAGAAATACTTTCGATAATTTAATGCTGACTCAGCGAGAATGAAAACTGAAAAAGGAATAGTTCACAAAAAAAAAAATAAAATAAAAAAAAGAGGTTTGCTAAGTTCCTGCTGGAATATTCAAAAGCTCTTACTCTACCTTTATTCCTCCATAACATGACTGTTTTTCCTTGGATGCAGAAGATTCAGATTTGAATGAAGAGCGGTCAACAGGCAGGACTGTGCTGTTGGAGAAAAAATGAGTTTTTTCTTTTGATGAGATCTCCATGATGATCTCCCTTGCTTCTAAAGCAGAAAAAAACAAAACATGGAGAACATTTTAAAAGGGCATCCTATTAGCTCAGCCTCAACAGCCCGTCATGTGACGGCAACACCCCGCTGTACTGTTTTCCCCATAACAGCAATTATCCAACTTTACACCAGTATCTGACCAGTGCACTGGATGTTTAATGATGGAAATTTGCAATCCACTTGCCTATGATAATGAAGATTAAATCACACTCAGCAAACAGTGGTCGTCTTCATTCCCTAGCTATCATCAACATGATTTTGTTGACCGTTTGCCCAAGCATTGCTGGTGGACAAAAAAAAATGAGGCTTGTGAACATTTTAAACATTTCTGAAGCCTATATGTAAGCTCACGTTTCTAGATGTGACCATGGCTGCAGAGATTTCTCAGAGCTGATCTCTGAATTTCCCATATATCTGGGACATTAAGTAATTAGATCAAAGGAAATCTAGCCTTGTTAATGAGGGACTTGAATTGTTTTAGATTGAAACATTAGCTCTAATCGTCTGCTGTTAGCTAATGAGTTACACAAGAATAAAGAGGTTTAGTTCCCTTTACCATTTTAGATCGAGCCTCAGGGCTCAGCAATCAATTGTTACAGGAAAAATGTGAATTTGCTTCTTTGCAGGTAAACACAAAGAAGTAAAGAAAACCTAAATACTGCATGCTGAGAACAAAAGATATCAGTAATTCTTAAATCTCTGCTTACATACTGCAGTACTTTGTTCCTAATTTAAATCTCTAAATCAGATCTGAGAATATTTATTAAATCAGCTTCTGTGTTCATTTTTAAGCAGCACTATGTTTGATAGAAATGTTGCTTGAAAATATGAATAGGAGAAATTCCTATTCTCTTATGTTTGTCTGAAGTCACAGATCTTAAATAAGCAAAAATGTGTTTATGGATTTATCTGTATTTATATATTCATGTACATACATGTGTTTTCATGGCTTCCCAAGGGGATAATTGTTTTTCCAGAAATTAAGTGGAAATAAAAATGTATATACGCTATACCAACCAACAACAACAAAAGAAAATGGGAAACATCTGAGCCACACCTAAGTGAATTGTCCTTATCTCTGAGCAAAGCAACATCCTACTAGAGAAGGTCCAGCAGAGGAGGATGCAGGGATGGCCAAATAAATCCAATTAAAAATAGAAGTGCCGTGGATGTGAGGATGGAATATGACACATCACAGCCTGACAGCAGCATAGCAGCTCATGCCTGGTACAATTCCCAAATGGACAGCAGAGCTTCAGCAAAACTGATGCTTAGCAGTATAAAAAATTATTACAGTATCAAAATTACTATAATTTCGTATCTGACTCTGGATGTCAGATGGAAGGACTGATAGCCATACAAGTTGGACAGGCTTTAATGTGTCCCCAGCTGTTCCTCAGGCATGGCTCTAAGGAGCTCAGTAGTTTTCTGGCACAGAGCAACCTACAATCATCTATCTCAAGCCTCACTTCAGTTTCCTTGACAGAGCCTCTGAGAGGAACCCTTAACACAACAGGGCAGCATGGCCAATGGTACCACAGCCCACTTCCATATCAGCTTTAATCTTTCCTCTTCTCTACAGCCAGTTTAAACATGAAGGGTTTACTCCAACCACAAACTTCCCCTATACCATTCAAATATTTCTTGGCACGTAGGTGTTATTCTGGGGCTATTTGTAACACACTGCCAAATGCATTGGGAAGTCAGAGATGGCTCTGGTTTTCTCCAGGAAGATACCTGACTGGTAAGACTGGTTTCTTACTCACTTGAGTATAGTGACAGCCTTAAGCTTTTGATGTATCTTGAATGCCATATCTCTCCAGTGCCAAGTTGAGGAGAGATACCTGTATCAGCTCTTCCTTCCCAGACACAGCAGGAACACCAGCAAAATGTAATTCTAGAATTCTTTAGGTCAGAAAGGACCTTTAAGATCATTGAGTCCAACTGTTAACCCAGCACTGTCAGGTCACCATTACACAATGTCTCTCAGCACCACATCTATGCATCCTTTAAATATATTCAGGGATGGTGAGTCCTTCACTTCCCTGGACAGCCTGTTCCAGGCCTTTTACGACTGTTTCTGTGAAGAATTTTTTACTAAGATCCAATCCAAACCTGCCCTGGTGCAAAATGAAGCCAATTCCTCTTGTCCTATCCCTTGTTACACGGGAGAAGAGCCCAACAGTCATGTCACTACAACCTGAGGAGAGTGGTAAGGGCTCCCCTGAGCCTCCTTTTTTTGACTGACCACTTTTTTTCTTCTGAGCACGGGAAGGAGGATAATCAATTCCCTAATCCCACTGAGATACTGATACAGACCAGGATGCTTTTGGCCTTCCCTAGTTGTCTTACTCAGCAACTGTGCCAAGAAATTGTCTTCCACACATCCCAGGAACACACTCCTGGACTGTCTCCTCTGTGCTGTGTGGTATATTCAGCAGGCAGGTTGAAGTTCTCCACAAAACAAGAGCTAGCAATGGTGAGATTTCTCCCAGCTGCTAAGTAACTGTGGTGTCTATCTCTTCATCTTGGTTGGTGATTGATCACAGACTCCCACCAGGATGTCTGCTTTGTTGGACTCCCCCCATGATTCTCAACCTTATCATTATCATCATTAAGTTCTAGAAAATCAAAACACTCCCTAAGTTTGTAGCTATCCATTGCAGCACTCCAGTTGTGCTTCATCTCACCTGCAACACCCAACTGCATCCAGGTGGGTCACACACTGCCCAAAGGACAGTTGCTGGACATGCTCACACCTCCTCCCTCCCTCCCTGTCACTGGGGCTCACATCTAGGGCTCTGCCCCCTGCTTGCATACCTGGCTCCAGCTCCCGGGGTTGCTGGAGCCCTCTCTGGTGGCTCTGCTTCCTCTCCCACCAGAAGCACACCTGACAAACTCACCCGTGACACAGCTCGGGTGGCAGCAGCACTCACCCTCCCAGGGGCTGGCACGTGGGGTCAGGTTGAAGGATGGTGCTGTCCCTGAGCGTGCACACAGCGAGCCAAGACGACCACGGGAGGTTCCTCAAGTGCCTGTCCACTCATTCCAACTCTGGGCAATGGAAAAAAAAAACCCAAAAGTTCTTCCCCCACCACTGGAATCTCCTCCACTTTGCAGTAAGCCTCCTTAGACCTGCTTTCACTCTGTGAAAAGTGAAAGCCTGCAGGTGTAGGAGCTGCACTTGCTACAACAGGTGGACACAGGAGACTGGTACAGAGGCTGTTCACCCGTGAACCCAGCTGCAAGGACATCCTTCTTTGGAAGGTGACTCAACAAAGAGAAGAAGAAAAACCAAATCTTACCTGCCAGCAGAAATCCCCAGAGATGGTGCCTACCAGTTTTTTGTAGGTAAGCTCCCTCTATGGCTTATGCCTACCCATACATGCATGCACAGGCATTGGTCCCAGCTTAAAAGCTGGAAGAACTGGAGGGGAAAAGCACCTCCTAGAAATGACCCTGCCTAAGGATGGTACATCTTATACTGGAGGTAGAGAAAGGGAAAGGAGTGAGGGTGGGGGAGCTTGTTTTGTCTCTTGTTTTCCCTGAGCACTTGGTATTCTTCTCCCCCCCTCCCATCCTCCTCCCTCACCTCCTCACTTTTTTCTTCCTTTCTCCCCTCCTATCAACTCCAGGACACTGGGCACACAGGCAAAGCAAAGAGGCTGGGTGCCTTAGCTGGAAAGCCTGAAGAGCATCTAAACCCTCCAGGGGGGCATTTTTCTTTTTAAATTGCTGCGTTTGATGGGGCACGTGACAAAGCTTTGTGGAGAGGAAAAAAGAAATAATCCTGATCTTCTTAATTGCTCATTCCCAGGAAATGAAAGATTTCAAGGGGGGAATGGATCATAAAAAAAAAAAAAAGGAAAATAACAAAAAAAAGGGAGGGTCCATGGGAGAAGATAGCATGGATAGCAGGTAGGGTGGACAGATGATCCAGAAAACTTTTCCATCCAAGCCCTGGTCCCTCCTGGTTTTCCCAGTACACCCCAAAAGCCTCAGGGCACAGTCCACATCAACATGAGAAAAAAAAAAACTAGAAAGAAAATACCCATTAAAGCAGAGGACAGAATTGTACAGGGGTGTCAGTCAAGTGACATGGCACGATGAAAGAATTCTGCAAGCTGCAGTCCCTTCCTGTGTTTGCTGAAACAGCATTTACTGGCAAGTCTGTGCTTGAGCTGAGAGAGGCTATAAATCCTCTATATTGTGCTAACCTGGGAGCTTTGATTATAAAATACCAAACACAGAAGGTATTGAAACTGTAAGTTCTTTTTTTTTCTTTTTTTTTTTAAATTTTATTTTATTTTTATTTTTTCTTTTATTTTTTCTTTTCTTTCTTTCTTTCTTTCTTTCTTTCTTTCTTTCTTTCTTTCTTTCTTTCTTTCTTTCTTTCTTTCT
>JAABNV010014900.1:0-16111 GCA_033439845.1 Ispidina picta | reverse complement strand
CATTTATAGTGTTTCTAAAAGCAAAGCATGTTTACATCTTTTACTATTGGTCAAACAGCAGAGCTACAGAAATAACAGTTATCGTTCACTGATAGTAAATCATGACCTTTTTCTGTGAGAAAACTCTCCACACCCTATAGAGACCAAACAGACCCTATACAGCCCCAGAAGGGGTTTATGCAGCCCCTATAGAGCCCAAATAGAACCTATAAAGCCCAGGACTGCCTGGGTTTAACCACTGGGTGCCAGGGGCCTCCCAGTAGGAAGCCACTCATGCACTAGCTTATTCTACCACGATGGGAATGCTGCTTGCTGGTAAGCAAAGGCTTGTGACTAAACCACTCTGATGTTCTCCAAAGCAAGGCTAGAGCGGAAATAAGAGTGTAATGTAAATTGCTTGCATTTTCTTTTTTTTTTTTTTGCAGATTTTCAGAGCACCACACTAAGTGCTCCAGTGTTGAGCCACTTCACTAGCCTGTGCTTGTGCTCAGTTTGCCTTCATGACAAGGGCAGATGTGAGAAACGTGGCAGACTGTTCTGTGCACCCTGGGCAGTGGCAGATCAAGCTGGTTTCAGGCACTTAAAGACTTTTAAGAAACTGCACATCCACATTCACCTCATAATGCTGGTTTTGCAGCTCAGGCTGCCTGGAGAGCTGGGAGGTAAGGACAACTGTGAAGTGGTGACTGTGACCCTCAACCACAGTGAGAACCCCATCAACTCATTTTGTAGGAGAAGAGGTAAGAGAACAGTCACTATTAGTTTACATGACATCTCAGTAAGAAAAAGGACTTCTATCCCATATCAGGGAAGTGCAGGAGTTATTTACACCCCTTTTGTTTCAGTTGCTGCATTTTATTGGTTTGAAAATATAGTATTATATTTCTGCCATACTAGCTAGGATAGTGTTTTCATTCTGTGTTAATATGATGGCTAGTTCCAAAAAGTCCAAGATTAAATGGTAAAAGATAGTCATAAAACCATAAAACCTTAGTTTATTTCAACAAAGTCTTGATCACACATATAATTGCAACAGAAAACAATCAAAAAGCAGTTTACTTCTCTGATTGTTTTGGAAAGCTTAAAACTCTGAAAAGATGAGGTACACCCCATACACTCAAAAAAGCCTCTAGTAATGCCTCAAACCAGAAGAGCAGCATTGTAAAATCTAAGAAACTGGGATATAAAGAATATTCCCTCACTTCTGCTAAAGCTCTACCTCACCACAACCACACACTTAAATTAACAAGGCATCATAAGGGTAAATGTCAAGATAAATGCTTAAAAAATGTCCTTCCCTTTATTATTAAAATAACTGAAAACTATTAAAATTAAAGGTCTCTTTAAGATATAATTTATTTTTTATTATCTGCTGTTGCCAATGTTCGTTTCCTTGAGTGTAAGTAGTAAATCCCCAGAAGGGTGTTTCATATCTATATAAATGTATATTAGATGCTTTGCCTCTGGCCTTTTAGAAATAGCACAAATGCAACTGTGGTTGTGCATCTATAATTTCAGTATGTGAGACAGTCTCTCAGAGAAGCTTCCTGTTGGCAGCTTACACTTTACTGTCTTCTCCAGAGTTTTGTACAATATCTGATCCTAGTGATCGGGTGTGTGATTCTCTGAAAGCTGTGTACTGCCCACCTGCTCTAGTATAGAAATTCCTACCTCAATTTATTCACAGGCAAGAGTTGTCATTCAGTGTCTTGAATTTTCTGTGGCTGGCCAATTTTGTCTACAGCCTCTGTGTGTGTGCACAGGGGTAAGGGCTCTGATGGGGACTCCAGGAGTCTGTACTAAAAAAGCTGGCTTGAGATGGCCACCACCCTCCCATAGATTTGGTCCTTTCTATAAGGGGAATAATGAAATTTTCTTACTTGACACCTAACATGATTAAGAGCATGTTGTTTTCAGGGAGACCTGCTTAGTTTTATGCTTGTGTTTCTATTTGACTCAGAAGAACATAAATTACCTTAATACATAAAGACTTATTGATTATGTTTATGTGAAACATTATGTCACAAACACATTCAATCCACCTAGATCTCTTCTGGCCTCCTATCAAGAGGGTAAGAATGAAATACAAAATAACACAAAGCAATTGCCTTTCTTTTAAGGAGAGCTCTTTGAGTGGATAATGCAACATACATGGAAGGAATCTTCATCCCCAGTGCACTTCATGTATTACATAGTAAATGCAGCAGGTTTAACAAAAATTAATATAAACTTTCTCTAGAAGAAATATCTGTAACTATTGTGTTTCAATTGTATTTCACAGCTGCTGTTCCCAAATGAGTGGTTGGGATAGAAACATAACAAGCTTTATTTGAAAGCAGTGGAGCTCTGAAAGTTGCTTTTCTTTTGCCTGTATTCTGACTATTTCAGTCAGAAACAGGCAGAGATTACCTGGCTGGTCATCTTCATGGTCTTCCTCTTGTTGCACTTGAGCAAGTCCCTGTCCTCATGTTGGGACAGAAGTGCTGTGCCCAGAGGCTCTGGTTCTGCAAGGGATGCAGATCAGCAGCTGTGACACTGAGCACACGGGGTGAGAACTACGTTGTGGTGAGGCAGGAGGGGGCTGTCAGTGATGTGACTCACTCAGCTCAGCACCTGAGGTTTGGCAGGTCCATTCTAGAGGAGGGCAGGGCAACTACAGGAGTGAGTGCTGTGGGCAAGAGGTGACAGGCCACTGCCCTGGTCAAGGAGGACAGAGGCAGCTAGCAGAGATGGGAACTGTATCCTGCATCAGTTGCTTACTTATGAAGGCATAAAGGTGCAGTGATACTAAGTACCCCTTTGGTTCTTATTAATTTTATTTAATTGATTTTTTTTTCCATTATTAACATTTTATGGCTATGATAATTCATGGTCTTTTCCTCTCAGTAAGCTGTAGAATGAACTTGCAAAAACCATAACCTCTTAGGACGTGCTAAATTTAATCCTGAAACACAAGATATGTAGTTTGGTGTGTTACTTGAATATTTTGCAATGCTGAGAAGGGAACCTAAGCATTGGTAAGTTTGTTGTTTTGTTTCCTACTGACAAGCATATCCAACAAACAATCTGACTTCATTCCTTGTCCTCACAATAGGAGCATTGTACAATGCCACAGATAAACATCAACTAATGCATGGTGCTTCATGGTACCAGAGACCAAATTCAGGGGTTACTGAGGAGTGTCATAGCCTTAAAAATTGCATGTCAGAACCTAGAATTTGTTTTGGTTTTATATCTGTTGTTTAAACCAGGCTTCACAGTATTTCTCGGTTAAAAACATCTTCTGGCATGTTTATAAGATTACCTTAGTTGAAGGGTGAACCAAATGACCGTGAGTCTAAGGTAAACCTTAGGAAGACATTCCTTGGCCTATAGCTATTGATGTTGCTCTATCACTGGGGTACTGGGGTGCTTTTACCCAGACTGTGCATCCTCACTGTGACAGGTTTTATCGGCAGAAGAGCCACTTCCTATGGAAGAGGAGTTCAGGGAAGACAAATGCACATGTGTGGTTTTTTTGGTGTAGTTTTCCTCTGGCAACTATATGTTTGCTCAGGATTTGAATCAGCTCAGGAAGAGAATTTGCACACAAACGAAAGGCTGGTGACTGATTTTATATTCCGTGTATCCACGCATCATGCATTTACAAAAGGGGCTGTAAATGCAGCAGTGTAACCCACACCTTAAAGGGTTCTCTGCTTTTACTTGTAACTCTTCCTGCCAGTGCTACATGGAAGCATGGCCTAAATACTCATCTTCTGGTATCTTGTCAATATACAGGGATGTAATATTATGCAACTTCATTATGCAGTGACACAAATACCACAGAGCTGAAGCATTACTTTCAAGAAAAAATTGCTTCCACCAGTAAAAATAAGGCAGCTTCATTTCACCAAGCACTCTGAATCAGCATGTCTGAAAATGAAACAGAATGATTTCTCTTATTTTCAGATACAAACTGCTATAATTTAGACAAGCACAGGCACTTTATACCTCAGAAGATGTGCCCAGAAGTACAATTTTATATACCAATCTAGAAACATCAGTTGCATATGTCAGCCCATTAGGCTTTTCTCTGCATTGTGGATGTAATGTGTTAAATAAGCGTGAGGCAGAGTGTCACCATTGCAGTCATCCTGGCAGCAATATGATGTGTCTCCACTAGTGTTTTAGTTAAGGTCAGAACTGTCTTTTTGGTGCAATCTCCTGATAATCTTTATTGCTTTTGTCTCATTTTCATCAGGGACTGATTTTTGAGCAGGGGACTATATTCTGTGGAATTAAACTGGAAAATGTTCACCAGAAATGCTCCTAATATGTTCAGACCTTAATAGGCATTCAGTTTAGGGGACTCAAATGCAGGTGGTTTGTATTGGAAAAAAATAGAATATACAGAGTGTGCATGGCAGATCCTCCGAATCGACTGTGTGTATACAGTATCTGCTCTATAGATTCTTGGTCTTCTTGACCTTGCTGTGCAGGTAGGTAATTGTAACTGTACCTTGTTCATGAGAGGAGTTGAGAGGATCCTACTGAGAATCAGTCTCCTAATTTTTTCTTAATGGACTCAGATACATTTTCCCTTCTTCATAGATCATGATCATTAGTGGACTAGTGCTTAGAGAGCATCACTGCAAGTGATATGGTATTGCTGTAAATGTACTGTTAATAGTGAAGGAAAGATGTTATTTCATTCTGTAGCTTCTAAAATAGATCACAGTTCATATAACTGGTTATCACTTCAAGTGTTGATAAAAATTCAGCCACTTCTAGGGTAGAACATGTCAGCTGAGTCAGCACACAAAATTATAAGAAGAGGATAAAAAAAAGAGAATTGCATAAAAAATTCGATGTCCTGGATAGAAACCAGCATATTGCAATACAAATTGGATTCTGACTAGCATTTACCTGTGCTTTCATGGTAAGAATCAATGTGATTTTTAATTAGCTCCCAGTGACATTTCATTGGGAAATACAAACTGAAAATGCTCTAACTCAGTAAACTGAGGCAGGGTCAGAAGTGTTAAAATGGTTTCTACAGTAAAGCAACTTCTGCATTTCTAAAAGGAAAGAAATTAAGAGACTCTTTAATGTAAGTGCTTACATTGATAAGTAAATGTTAAACAGTGTTTTGAGAAAGTGGGATGTTTGTTACAGGAAAAAATGCTGAATTTTTCAATGGGTCATACTAGAGCTTCTTTTTCTTAAGCAGAAGAAAACAGGAAATATAACTCAGTATCACCATTGATTCAGACTTGATTCAACTAGGAAAGAAATGTCTGTAGTAAAAAAAAAAACACAAAAAACCCAAACTTTTTCTTCTTGGAATAGGAAAAGTAAAAGTAGGAATAGGCTACTTCAAAATCCTGCTAAATTAGGTGAAAATATCTCATTTCTTCACCAATAAAAAAAGGTTCTACCTTACTTTTGAAATGCAAGTATAATGACCTAACCACTTTTTGATATGAATATGCAGCCTACTGAAAAAGCACTTTCTGAAGTGACATTGAAAATACTAAAATACACAGGGATCCTAACTACCTTGATTTTCAAGCCTGCTGCCACAAGCTCCAAACCAGCGTCAATCAAGCTGATCTATCTGTGAATTATGAATCACTATCAATCCATACAATGTTAGAGCACAGACAGTGAAATACTTGCTGACTTCTGGGTATTAAAAGCCAGAGAGCAGTATCAGTACTCCAGTTAGAATGGCTGGGGTTATAACATGTAATTTATTTTTTCTAAAATCACAGCATTTTATTAACTAGATATCAGGTGCTTTCTTCACTGAGCTCCTAAGTAACAAACGACTAGTAGTATATAAAATGTTCCAGAGACTCCTAACTTTTCTCTTCTTCTCCCCCTTCCCTTGAAAACTATTTGACTTGTTAATTTCTAAAGTTTGAGAACCCTTTTCTTAAGGGTCATTTATCTTGGGCTCAGATATCCATTCTCAATTAGAAACTTCCTGTCCCCACTCTCTCGATCCTGAACAGCTTAAAGCCGCAGTTAGAAAAATGGCTGCCTTAGGTTTTCACACAATTAAGAGAAGCTTCATGTTCAGAAGATTCACTAATCCAAATAGGCAAGCCTCAAATATTGTGCAGTTCAAACCACAGGCATCTTGAAGTGGGAGACTCAGAGTCTAAAAACTTCCTCTTGCTGGAGTGAGGAGCATCACCATGTTGGGACAACCATTCCCATTTCTCATAAGGAGGCAGGGAAGGAGTTTCGAATTCTTCAGGTCTGACGTTTGACTAAAGAAGCAGTCATGTTTAGGTAGACTCAAACAGATGAACTTCTCTCAAAATGCAGAGGCCAACTCTCCTCCCATCTAGAGCAGGGAGGTAGCTTCCAGAATAATTTCTTGGTCGCAGCCTACACTTCACTCCTGCAAATATGATCTACATGATTAGCTGAAACTGAGTAAATTCCCCCAAACTAGGGCACAGGATACAGGAGGATTTTATTATGAGCTGGGTTTCCTGAAGGGAAGTCCAGCTGAAGAGGAGGCTTGCATTCTCCCCAGTCTATTGTTCAACAAGACTTGGACCCTGGCCTTTTCTGTTTGTTTATTCAGACAGCCCACCTCCTTACATACCAATCATGTGTACAGTAAACACTGGAATCTTGTTGTGGATGTAATATGTGCAGCTACAAGAATCCCCATCTTCCTTGGTCAGCTGCTAATCTTGCTTATTTCTGCCTTCTTGTCCCTGCTGGCTCATGCAAGAAGGTGGGTGCAGGCAGTTGATATCCTGTGAATACAGACTGTCATCCTCCTGAGCACTACTGAGTACTGCAACTTTCGTCGGAAAAAAAAAATACCTTTATGTCAGCAAAATTTATTTTTCAAGGCTAATGGAGGTGACAGAAGATTTCATTGCTTAAACTTAAGTATGTAGAACAGAGGAAGACATTTATTTATTTTTATTAATTTTATGACCATTGTGTGTAGAAACTAAGGAATCAGATTATGGCTAGTTAGTATTAACTTTGTTGACTTTGCAGTTCAGGCTTTAGCTATGTATTTGGCAGCAACACAGCTTAACCCATGTTAACTCAGTTATTTCTCTTTACCTCCTCCCAGGAACCTGCACCATCCGTGTGCCATGGAGTTTTCTCCAGCAAAACATTTACCTTTCCCAGACTTTGGAAAACATAGATGTGAAAATAAATTCAAACACATCTGAAGTTATAGAGAAAGAGTGATTGAAATATGGGGAGCACCTTTTTCTGGCTTTAACTTAGGTAATACAAGTAAAAATAGTGGTGGAGATGATTGAGATAAGTCATTTTCCCTATGTTTTTTATGTTCCTGTGATCTGTCCAAGGCATCTGCTTTTGGCTACTGCTGGGGACAGAAACAGAGCTAAAGGGACTCATTTTGGTCATTAATATGTTACATTGCCTAGTAACCAAACACAAGTTGGCTGGGGTCCCTGCTAGCCTGATGGAGCTGAGATTCACGTTGGCAGGTTCTCTATTTCCAGCTGCTTGTAACAACATGGACTAAGCAAGAATCTCTCAGTTGTACAGTTGCTCGTTTTCAACCAGGTTGATCATTCATGGTGAGAATTAATCTGTCAGACAACAGAACTGCACTTGCTTTTACCCCTCACTTCCCAAATTCCTGGCCTGAACATCACCCCTCCCTCCCTGAGCAACTCGCTGTGATAGGTGCAGCCTTATAGAGGGTCCCTTCAGAAGGTGCGTTTTCCAGCTGTAAATGAACTCTACAGTCTGTTGCTCTTTTGCTATGTGCCTCATTTAGTAGACCTCTTGGCTTGTGATGTAATGCAGTGCTAGCTCAGGCATTGCTCTCCTGAGGTCTCAATAAAGTTAGGGTTTTTTCCACAGTTCAGGACTGTGCCTTTCCTTAGCCATGACCTAGGAGATGCAGTTTCTGTTGCAGACGGAGAATGTGAGAGGGGATGCATGCCTGGGGCATGCTGCACATGGAGCTGGTGAGGAATGATCCAGAGATATCAGGAGGAATTTCTTTACAGAGAAGGTGGTTAGGCATTGGAATGGGCTGCCCAGGGAGGTGGTTGAGTCCCCATCCCTAGAGGTGTTTAAGAGTTGCATATATGTGGTACTGGGGGACATGGTTTAGGGACACTGGCAGTGTAGGGCTAATGGCTGTACTTGATGATCTTGAAGGTCTCTTCCAGCCAAATCATTCTGTGATTCTGTGATTCAGAGAAGTCACTGTTTACTTGGAATGTTTTTGCTGCTTTGGTTTCACATTTCAGCGAGGTGTGAAAAATGGTGGGGGCAGGAGGGAATGAGGGAGGAAAGGAAAAGATGCAGGCTGTTTTATTTGTTGAATGTTGCAAAGCCCATGTTGGCTATGTGTCTGTTCTAGTGAACTGGCACTGTGTGCACACAAAAATCTCATATTTCCTTTATGAATGGCTGAAATTCCAGTCTTGTCTGGCAGAAGGGTAAGTTTCTCATAAGAAACAGTCTATGTGGAGACTTTCTGAAAATAAATCAAAAACCCGAGATACTGAGAAAAATTTAGAGAACTGGAGATGTGTCAAACCAATTTGCCCAGCTTCATATTGGTGCAGTTAGGATATGATTTTCTTCCACAAAGACACAGACCCCTAGACACAGATTCCACAGCTAGTGTTCAAAGATCCTTATTAGTTGTCTGGAGAAGATCACGTCTGGACACACAGCCATTCAGTCACCATACAGTATTGATCGTAAACCATATGTACAAGTGCCTATGGGACTCTCTGGGTAAATATTCCTGCTCTGGTGATAACAAGCTGAATTCAGCAAGTGCACAGGTCCTGCTGGCTTGCAAAGACTCATCCTATACAGCAGATCAATACACAGTCTGCACCTTCATTTAAGCAGCACTTTTAGCATCTTACATCCTTCCTCATGCTTATGATGCCTTTGTGCTACAAAGACTCTGTCTGATACCAAGAGAAAATTTGGGATCAGAGGCATCTGATAACATGTATAGTCCATGAAGCCACCCTTCACTTTACCATCCCCATTATTACCACAAGCCTTGCATAATCTGGTTATTTGTATCTTACTCTAGATATTCAAATGCAACCCACCTTTCAAATCTTCCCATTTATCCAAGTCTTCTCAGTCTTTCTAGTTTAATCCTAAAGTATAGCCTTACTTTGCTTCTATACCAGAAATCACTGACACTCCTATGTCAAAAAAAAGCATCACTTCAAGGAGTTTAACTGGTCAAGAAAGTCAAGGAGTCAAGGAGTTTAACTGGTCACTAATTCTGCCATTCTTTCTCTGTGCAGATAAACTCTGAATGGCCAAGGGTTTCTTCTCTCTGCTGACACCACCATCCTTCTCCTCAACAGCACAACCTCATTCCTGAGCAGACAAAATGAGATCCTTTAGCTAATAAAGGCATCTTCCAGTTTTCTCTCAACCTCAGCACTGCTATATCCAGAAGTAATGACCTGGCATTCACAGTGGGGGTCAAGAGGAGATGAGTAAATAAACACTGATCTGTAAACTGGTGAATTCAGACCATGGCACTGAGCTACATCCTCTTGTTCCTCCCTTTATCAAGGAAGGCAAGGTCATTCCTGGGAGGTGAGGCTAAGTTGTCAGCAACTGCACCAAATCAGATGCCTATGCCACAGGACAACTAATGGAAAACCTGCTCCAAGGGGAAAAGGCATGTCTGCTCATCATCCCAACAACTAGGGGATGTCTGGAAGCATTCAGGTCTCTCCTGCATTCTTTCTGAACATAAATATAGGTTTATGTTGTGACATCTGATTTCTTCTTGGCCCCTGGCTAAACTGTTCTTGTGTCAGTGAGCCTAGGAGGATAATACATCCTTCTGCTGCATCCATGCAGATTGTTGGCTTCAGCTGGCTCTGAAAGATACATCAAAGTCTCAGTGTTGAATGAATTTTGGTGTTTTAATGAAGAAAACATGTTTTTTCTCACTAAGAGAACTCTTGGTCCATTAGTGGCTTTGACCATGTCTGTCCTGCACAGTATAGCATGGTCAGCAAGTGAGGCATAGGAAGTGAAAAAACAGATAGACTGAAAACCAACAGATGAATCACAGCAAGTCAGGAATGAATAAATGCAGGCAACTTAGAAACCTCCTATAATTAGAACAGTGTGATTTGGCCTCCTTTCACCAGTAAGAGTCATCTAACACCTAGTGATTCACTTCTTTTGCCGTAAGAATGATGTCTTACACCACGTGTGTACTTTTTTTAGGTGTGCAGCTTTGAAAGACAATATAAATCAAAGCTTTTGCCAGAAGACAACTGATATGTGAAATATCAGAACTCTCCGCAGATGGTAACTGATCCCTTGGTCACCTTGCTTAAATTACCTACTGTGGTGACCTCTTTGCTGGCACAGTCTACAGATCCTATATGAGCTGAAAGTGAACCCCAAGGAGCAGACTCACAACAAGGCAGTGCACGCAGCAGAGAAGCTTTCAGTGCTGCTTTCAGGGCTTTCCTCATGATAAGGGCACACATGGAGGTTCTCTGGGGCACTTAGTCTGGTATCTCTGTGATTTATACACCTATGGGTCCAGTAGCCTTTTTCCAGTGCTGTCAACAGAACAGAGACAGGTCAAGCTCCCCATGAAAAGTGAAGGCAGTGTCATTTTTGTAACTGAATTCATCTTCCTGATCCAATTTGCTGTGCAGTCATGTAGATATTTGGTGGCACAAGGGAGTGCTGGGCAGAGCTAATGGCCAAAGCCAGTGTGAGCACAAGAGGGCTTTTTTCAGTGGCAGGCACAACTAATTTTGGTGAAACTATTCTACAAAACTATGAGTAACATGAAGACAGACTGAGAGCTGTGGTGATAAGTAGAGAAGGATGGGCCAAGAGAGGGATGAAAAGTAAAAGACATTGCTACCAATGTGAGAGGGGAGGGCCATGACACTTGTGGCATTCTTCTGTATAGATAAGAATGAAGATTATATTTTTGAAAGCTGGAGGAAAAGATACCTCAGCAATTTTGATATGAGGTGACTAAAGTCAGGCTGATATATTGCTCTGTGTATAAGCAACGACATTATTTGAAAGAAGACACACAGAAACGATCTGCAATATTTAGACAGACTAAATATGAGTATCTATAAAAAAAAAGTCTCTGTTAAAATCAATGCAGAAATAAATGTATACAGGTGGGGAAAGCAGCATTTATCGTAAACTAGAAAAAGAAGAGATAGGACTGGAGTAGACAGTACAACCATCCACTCACAGTTAAACTGGTTTTGTGTACATGAAATTACCTGGACACTAGCTGAAGGAGAAGAAAAGTGACCAAAAGAAAAGCCCTCTTTTTGGAAGCTGAAGGAGCTTGCAGTGATGAAGCAATGAAGGAGGTAGAAGAAACCACAAGACAACCACCAGGGAAAACAAAAGGCAAAACGAGAGCCATATGTTTCAAAAATGCCTGGTGTGTCAGAGGGAACTGCTCTGAGAATTGTAATAATTGTGATATGTACAAAATGTGACATACCACTTTGATGCTTACAGTATAGAAACTAGATTGGAGAAGGTTTAGGATGGATGCGTAGGATTCCAAGTGATGGATTTATACATTCAGTTTAATGACCTTGGGAATGGAAGGCAAGAGGGAGATGGAGTGGCTGAAGATGCTGGAGAGACAAAGTCAGGAGCAGGATGGAAAGAATTAAAGCAGGAGAATGGAAAGAAGGGTCTGTTCTGCTTGTTTGTGTCCTTTGTAAATTCATATTACAGTTTCCAGCCGGGGTCAATATAAGGAAGATGGGTTGCCACTGCCTTTGCCTGGCTATTTGTGGTGTGACTGCACAGGATCACACACAAACACACTTTAGTTCTTTTCTTCACTTGCACCTTCTCTCCCTGTGGTCTAGTTTGTTTATCTTCTCCTTGGAGGTTTGTCACTGATGAGACAAACAGTGCTCTACAAAAGAGGAAGCTTTAGAAACACAGAAATTAGAGCTGGAAAATTCCTCTGTAAAAGATCAACTAGCCCCCTGTGAGTGGTAGGCCAAGGGATAAACACAAGCGTTGTGCTTATTTAAAATACAGCAACAGGCAGTGGATCTTAAAGCCAAGCCATTGTAACAGAGCTCATCCTGATCTTCTTGCCTTGTTTCATTTGAGTTCTCTTTCTTCACAATAATAATGGTCTTACTTCTGCAAACGTAAGAGTTTTCCTCCCATGGTGTCTACTTTCTGTAGCTTTGGATCCAACGCGCCATGCACAGCTATGTTTAACTCTCTCAACTTATGTGACAGCATCTCTAAATCAATCCTCATCACTTCCGCGTAAAAAAAAATAATTCTTTTATGCTAGCTGATGTATTTTTGAAGAGGAGATGCTCAGGACTAAATGCAGTATGCCAGGAGGGTTTTCATAACAATACCACTAAACAGAGGCCTTTGTTACAGTTTCGGTTTATGAACTCTACTATTCCATTGTTTTCTTGTTTCTATTTCCTTTTCCACTTCCTGTCTTCTAAAATTACAGGCATGTCTAATTCACTGTCTCTGCTCTCCTGCTATTTAAGGTCTTTTTCAGCCTTACAGCTTCTGAAAATCCTTTTTCACAATAAATAGCTGTGATTTTATTTTTTCACCAGATGTGTTGTAGTTGCATTTCTCCTTGTGGAATTATATTTTGTTTCCTGAATATAATTTGTGACAGAGCTTTGGCTTGTAAAATTAATAAAGTACCCTCAACTGCAGAACTTGGAGGTGTTTCCCTCCCCTTCTTCCTGTCTTATCTCCTCAAACTTGAAACCATAAAAATTAATATTAAAAGACAACTAAACAAAAAAAAAACCCACAATTTTTCTGTTCTCTTTGCAGGAGTTGTTTAAGCTCCATAACATGACAGATATATGGAATTTTTGCACTACAGATCCAAGAGAAAGGTGAACTGCATTCTTAAATAGCTCCCACGATGTCACTGAGAACTGCCAGACTTCTTGTCCTCACTGTCTGGGCTGGGACAGGAGATTGTTGCTCCCAGATTATCCCCAGCCATCTGCACCACGGTCTGTACTAGAATCTGCAAGGTGACTTCAAGTGCCTAATCCTTTGCTGTCAAAATAATCCACTTTAGCCAAAGTCCTTTTTTTTTTTTCTTGCTTGCTTGAAAGCAAAGAAGATCTTCGTTGGATAGGAGAAGAATAAACCAAATGACAGTGATGTCTTAACCTGGTTCAGCTGTGACCCTTAGCTCTTTGAAAGTTAGCACCAAAGTTATGAATGCTCTTTGGAAACGATGACAACTCTCCTCATAGACCACACTGCGGGGCTTTTTTCAGAACTTGTTTCTGCGAAGCAAATGATGCTGAAGATGTTGGATCACACAGCCAAAGAAGAGGCATTATGTTGTGGATTCATTAGAAGTTACACCTGTTAGTTACAACTCTTGTGGTCTGGCTCTTATTGAACCCCAGGCCATGTGAGACCAGGACTGTCTTGCTGCAGAGCATGCTACATTGAGGACGGGTGGTGTTGAGGCAGAGTGTCAAAACCAAAATTAAGGCTGTAACTATTTTTCACATACGGGTTTGTTGTATAAATATCTGCAGCAATGTTGTTGCTGTTGTCAATTTGCCTCCTTTTCAGTTCTCTGGGATGATGCTGTAGACATGAACAAGGCCACAGAAGAGATGATTCTTCTCACATATGGACCACCATGGTGGTCCATTTGCACCATGTACTCACTTCAGTGCTGAGGGCAGATGTCTGTAAATTATCACTTGTCTGTGTAAGGAAGGGAGCTTTCTTTGGAAACCATACTCTTCTCATTCTGCTGTAACCAAAGCTAAAAGGGTAAAATGAGCTATCAAAGGTCATTTTTCCTCATCTTCCAATCTACGCTTTTTTTTTTTTCTCCTCAGATCCCTTTCACTGCAACCCAATTCCACTCAAGTAAGTTTTAGGGCAGGATTCATCTTACCTAACTTGGAAAGCCAGGTATGTTTTGCATAACCCTAGATAGCTAAAGTTAGGTAAAATGAATTCCACCAAAGTCTTTTATCTCTTTTGGCTGGGCTAATGTTTCTAATTGTCTTTCTTGTCTGCCTTTGCTGTATATTAAAGCCTTCCCAGTACCTATGTTCTTGTGAGAGATAATTGGGGGCCCTTTCTCACACTGACAAGGACTCTCCAGAGAAACCTCTCCACTTCTTCCTACTGAGAAAATCAGACGACCTCTCCCTTCTTCCCTGTGTGATGGCAGCTCTTTTCAGTTCTTTCCTCCCTCTTCTCCCATAGGCTGAATTCCAGCCATACATCAGGATGGCCACATGTGTTATGAAAATGATGTCCCTTGGTGGTAGCCCTGGAGCTAGAACCCCATAGGTATGTCAAGTAGCTTTCCCCTGGAGTTCCACTACTCCACTTGTGCAGGTAACATTCTGGGAGAGGTGCCATCTTGTAATCTGGCAGTTGTTTCATTATTTTACTTTTTTTTTTTTAGAAAACCTGAGAATTTCTCTCGGATGGAGCATGCCATATGTATAAGTATGTTGGGTGATTCTCTTCATTCTCTTCACCTGCAAATTTCCTAGGATCTTTACTGACTGAACAGCTCAACTATATCCTTGCTTCTGCAGTCAATCTACCCATAGCGCAGTCACTTCCCAGCTATACCTAGAGCCACAGATTGAGATAACCACTCAAAATACCCTTCAGAATTGCTGCCTGAAAAATTAGTTACCTGTTGCCTTGAAAAACAGGTGCAGAATGAATATAACAATATGCACTTTTAATCATTAGGAGGTTAACAGATGCACTAAAAGTACAACTACTGGATAGGTATCAACTCTTGTCACATGCTCCATCAGCCTGGGACAGGCAATGTGTTTTTGTGTTCATACAACTTACAGTAAAGTCCTCGCTGCAAGCCTCAGGTACTTACTTCATGTACATAATAGTAAATACTATTTGTATAACTAGTAGTAGCGATGGGCAGCAGTTTAAGGTTCACAGTACCTCAGTGAGACTGTTTTACACATCTAAAGGTAGTAGAGGCACACAAGAATACCTCTCCTACAAACACATGCGGCAAGTATTTTCATCTACACTTGCTATGAATATTGAAAGAACAACCTCAAAATGTTAAAAGATCCCAGCGTGGGCTGATGGATTAATATACTGGTTCCAGAGCAGCATCAGTTTTTGCTCATTTTAAGACCTGAAGTTACAATTTGAATTATCTTAATAAGCAATGAGTTACCAACCATTAGCAGTACTGTGCATAAGCTAATTCGGAAGACCATCTTCATCAGTTAGAGAAAACGATTTATCAATTTGGTCTGTCTCCTTTAAACACAGAAATTCTCAGCGTTTTAAATTAATGAGTAGCTCTCCAAAAGTCGGTGTCACTGTTTAATTTACACATTCCATTAGATTGTTGCCTGATTGTAACTAATTGCACCTTTTCAATCTCCATAAAGACCCGGAATTACAAGTTATCTTGATTTTTTCACTTTTATTTTTTTTCTCAGCAGTTTCCTGCCTATTATGTTCTGCAGGCTGTGACAGCTGAACAGAGCACACTGCTCCAGGCTGCGGCTGAAGAGGAACCTTGAACTGTTGAGATCACAATAAAATAAGCCCTATCTTTAAACTGCACGTCCCCTTCCCCTCCGTTGCACGTTTTATTGGCCATAACGACCCATTTCTTTATCTGTAGCTCAGTGCGAAGGCAAATTCCGTGCCCCGAGCCAGGCCTGCGAGGAGCCGGCGGCAGATCCAGCATCTCTCGGCCGAACTGGCGAGACTCCCTGGGAGTGACCGCGGCCTGGGGAGCTGCCCTGTGAACGGCGGCAGCGGCGGCGGAGCCCCCGCGGGGCCCGGGCCGGCCGCCCTGACCCAAGAAGGGCCTCCGGAGCTGCCCCATCCTTTCCATTCCTTTTATTTCGCTAAAGGTCAGAAGAATTTAAACTTCTTGACCCTGCCGGAACGGCGCGGGGCGGGGCGGGCTTCCCCCCACTCCACACCGGAGTGGGAGGCTGGGGCAGCACTATCCGGCTCGGCTCGGCTCGGCTCGGCTCGGCTCGGCTCGGCTCGGCTCGGCTCGGCTCGGCTCGGCTCGGCCCGGCTCCGCCAGGCCGCCCTT
>JAABNV010014896.1:0-12835 GCA_033439845.1 Ispidina picta | reverse complement strand
GCCGCCTCCGCCGCCACCGGCCCCGAAGGGTTCGTCGGCTCCCAGCGCCGGGGCGGCGGAGCCCAAGTTGTGCGCCTTGTACAAGGAGGCCGAGCTGAGGCTCAAGAGCAGCTCCAACACCACCGAGTGCGTCCCGGTGCCCAGCTCCGAGCACGTGGCCGAGATCGTCGGACGGCAAGGTGAGCGCCGGGGCGACGGTCGCCGCCCGGTCGCCGGTCCCGTCCCGACCCAACCCCCAACTCCCACCCCCGGGGCGCGGGTGCCCCCCGCTCGCTCGCCGGTCCCCTCCCGGGCTTGCGGCTCCCTCGCCCGACCGCCGGTCCCTCCGCCTCCCCCTCGCCCCTGCCGCCGGTCCCCGGTCCCCTTCCTCCGTACCCCATCCCCCTCCCCGCCGTCCGTCCGGGCCCCTTCCTCGGGAAACTTCCCCCCGCCGCCCGCGGCATCCCCGCGGCCGGAGGGCTGGGGACCGCCCCGCCAACTTCCCCCGCGGCTCGCCCCTCGCCGCTCCCTCCCTCCTCCTCCTCCTCCTCCTCCTCCCTGCCATTGTTCGGGGCCGGGGCCGGGCGGGCACCCGCGCCCCGGCCGGCTCAGCCCCGCCGGGGACAAAGCGGAGGGGGCAGCTCCCCCCCCGCCCCGGGACTCCCGGAGGAGTGGAGGGGAGGGGAAATCTATAGGATTTGGGGGAGTGTGTGGGGGGAAATCTATAGGAATGCCTGCGTGGGCTTGTCCGGCTGTCTGCAGCGGAGCCCCGAGCCCCGGCCGTGCGACGGAGCCGCGCTCCCCGCCCTCCTTCCTCCTTGGGAGAAACAATAAAAGAACGGATACAGAAATGAAAATAAAGCGTGGGGAGGAAAGAAAGGAGCGGGGTTGGCTGCAGGCTGAGCCCGGCCCCGGCTTCCCGAGCCCCGACCGGCGGAAAAATCCCCTTTGTTGGGTTCGGCGGAGCGAAGGGGGTGTGGTTGTGCCGGGGCTCGGCGGAGCCGGGCGAGCTGCCGGGGAAAAGCGCCGGGCCCGGGCCCGGTCCGAACACCCGGGCGATGGAAGTTGAACTCCTTGATGTGAGCATGTGACTGGCGGGCACCCCGGGGGAGCGGGCACCCCGGGAACGGGCACCCCTGGAGCGGGCACCTCGGGAGCGAGTACCCCGGCAGCTGGTACCCCAAGAGCGGGCAGCTCGGAGCGGGTACCCCCGGAGCGGGCACCCCTGGAGGGGGTACCCCCGGAGCGGGCACCCGACCGTCCCGCCCGGGGCCCAGGCACGGCCCCGCCGCTGGCCACGCTCCGCCACAGGGATGCTTTTGTTCTCCTTACGGCTCTGTTCGGAGCGAGGTGGAATGGAGGAGGGCTTTAAAAAAAAAAAATTATATATATATATATCTCGCTCTATACACCACACCCACTCTTAAGTCACCCCTCGCCCACCCCCACGCTCCTGGGTGTGGGGGCGAAGTGCTGCTCTGGGAGGGGGGGGCAGCTCCACCGAGCCGCCCGCTGGCATCGCTGGGTTAAAACATGGGGCTGGCAAGAGAAGTTTTGTGTCTCTCAGAGAGGGGAAAAAAAAATAAATAATAGTGTGGCTAAGTGGGATTTTTTTTTTTTTTCTCTCTCTCTCTAAGCAAGTAACTTGACGCTCTGGAAGTGTGACGGGCAGGGACTGCGGCTCCACATCCAGATGCTTCCTCTTGGGTTGGGAATTGAAATGGCCCGAGCGTGGGGTTGGCAGCTTGACATGGCGAGGTGGGGGTGGGGGGGCTCCTCGGGGCCGGTGCAGAGGCTGAGGTGGGCAAGGGGAAGCCGCGGGCAGGGGGAGGCGTATGGCTACTGAGGGATCCGAGTGGCTAATGGCTGTGCATCCTCATGCCGGAGCGTGTGCTGGGAACAATGGGGCCTCTGGTGGCTCAGCCACCACCGAGCCAGAGGCCGGTCCCCATGCTGGGATGGAGAACGAGCAGCAGTGCCCCGGGGGGGGCAAGGGGGGTTGTGCCATCCCCTCCCCCAAAACTCGGGGTGTCTGCAGCGAAGCGCTCGGCTCTTGCTCCGGATCCACCCCTGGCCACGCTGGGATCGTGGTCCCCGCGCTGAGGAGTTGGGGAAACGGCGGCTGGAGAGTGGGGTTCGGGGTAGGGCTGAGAAGGTCCGGCCTGGACCAGAACCCCCTCGTGCTGCTTTCACCCCGAGGTGAGCTGAGCGCGGCCGGAGCCGCGGCGCTTTCCCCCGCTCCGCTGGGTGAGGGGCTGTGGAGAATCAGGCCCCCTTTGTTCAATAAAGTTAGGAAAGGGAGCGGGTTTGTCAGGAGGAATCAGGGAGGAAATGTTGGACCATGCCGGAGGTGCCCCGGTGGTTTTCTTCCTGGATCTCCCTGCTGCCCCAAACTCCCGCGGAGGGGGGTGTGTTCCGTGCGCGGCGGCAGGGCCGGAGTGATGGAGAGGAACGTGGAGACCTGGATTTTTTTCCACCATTTTTAGTGTGTGTGTGTGTGTGTGTGTGTGTGTGTGTGTGTGTGTGTGTGTGTTGGGAGTTGAGGGGGCTTTCCCACATCTGGGAAACTGGGAGGTGTCAGTGGGCCATGGCGAGGTGGCCTCGGCCGTGCTCCAGGGATGGGTCAGACACTGGGAGCTCTGCCCCCGGGCAGAGGCCGCTGGGCTGGGTCCTGCGCTGGTGGAAACCACGATGGCTTCAGCAGCGTCCCCGCAGCCACCGCGCTTCGCTCCGCCGGAGACTGTGGCCCACATTTCGTGCAGAGGCCTAGAGGAATGTCTCCTGGGTCTTGTTGTCGTGTGGAAGGCTGGATTACGGGGGTCTGCTCTCCCAGCTGGGTGTGGGGCGCCCCGGGGGGGGTTGAATCGTCTGCTCTTGTGGAAGCTTGACCCGGAATCTCAGTGGGGACCCCAGTGCTGCAGACCATGGCCCCCTTGGTGATGCTGTGCATGGGGCTGGTGGTTTTCTAAGGTGTTTTATGTGTACTGGTGAATAGGGTGATGAACGTCTTGGACAAGAGGCTGGGGGATGGAAGGTAATAGTGAAATAAACATTATTTCAGGGCTTTAGCTGGTAGCAGCATTGAGCTTTTTCTATAACTTGGTGTTCTCTGATCTCACAAACCACACTGTTCCTTCGTGTCATTTAAAAATACTATCTCCCATCTTTGGGAGTGCACCTCGCTGACACGTACGTCTGGAGGCAGCCTGGATCCGGGCAGGGGGGCTCTTCTCCATGCTTCTGGTGGTGGGATTCCCACCTGCCAGGGAACTGCCCTTTGCTCTGCCAGGAAGAGCGTGAAGCCACTCGAGTAGAAATAAGGCTCAAGCCCCATATATTTTGATGGCAATGTTTGCCAGCGTGATTTGCGAGGAGGTTTAATTGTGGTGGAGGGGGTGGCTCCACATGGAACGAGAGATGCTGCAGGAGCTAAACCTGTGCTTGGCAGCTCCCTGTTTTCCCCGGGAACTGTTAACGTGCCCTCGGTGGAGCCAATCGCGCGCTGGAAGCCGCGCTCGAGTTGGCGGTGGCGCCGGTTTGTGCGCTGAATCCGAATCCGAGCGGGGTGGGACGGGGCACTCGCCGGGATGGGGTCCTGGGCTGCTGAAAAGGGGGGACTTGGCCAGAGTTGGCCAGAAAGGTGCTGGGAGCTGCTCCTCTAGGGCAGGGAGCTGGGTGGCTGGTGGGATGTGCCAAGGATGGCTTTGAAAATTGAAGGAGGGGAAACTGGGATAGGAAGGATGAGGGGAGAAAGTCCTGACAGGGCCTCTGACTGACGTTTGTGACCTTTGACCCCTCTGCCCCTGGCTGTGGGTCCAGTGACTTCCCTTCCCTGGCTGGCAGTGGAGCCGGGACCTCCAGGGCTGCCCTGTTCTTGCTGCTGGGGTGAGGAGCAGGGATGTCTCTGCCAGTGTCGTGGCTCCTGCAGATCGTTCCCCCTTTCCCTTGGCATGCAACGAGCTCCAGCGATGCCGAGCTTGGGTGTCTGAACCTCCTGGCACGTGCCCACTGCGTGCAGGGTGCTCCCTGGCTCTGGAGCATGCATGCTGCAGTCGGGGGTTTGGTGGCTCTTGTGTTCTCCTGCCAGCTCTTTCCGTGGGCATCGTCCCCTCAACACCCTGCCCGGGACCGCGCGTGTTCTCTGAGCTCCGCAGATCCAGGGTGGGTGTAAAGACAGAGCTCTGAAGTGGTTTGCAGGTGGTTTTTGAGGAGGTGATGGGGCACCAAGGAGAAGGTTCTTGCAGCACAAGGTGGTGGGTTGAGATGGGAGGGATGCTGGGAAGAGTGGAGAGTGTCTCGAGGTGTTGTGCTTTGGTTGTTCAGACTTAGAAAGGGGCAGGAATCCTCAGCCACCAAGATGTCCTGGGGCTTCCCTGGAAGTCACCCGAGGCAGGTGTAGATCAGCCCCCTGAGGATGCACGTCTGACTTTTCTGCCAGTGGTAAATCTGCTCTCCTGGGCAAACTGGGCTGCTGTCTGTGCAGCCAGGGAAGAGGCTGCTGGGCTCTTAAAGTGGGGCACGTTTAAAGCTAGATCCTGCAGCTGGGTGAGACGTGGTGGTGGTTCTTTGTGTGCCTGGTTGTGTGTCGGGCATGGGGAGAAGGTAGTGGGGTCAGGTTGGATTCCTGCTGCCCAGAGCACAACAGTGCCCACGGCCCAGTCCCAGCAGGTCCCTTCCCTCAGAGCATCCCTGCTCTGGCCATCCCCTGTAGCCTCCATTGTCACCTGGACTCAGAGACACCCTCTGATGGAGCATCATCTCCCAGCCTGCCGCAACTAGCCTGTTGTCAACAGGAATGAGATTATGTGAGAGAGGAGCTTAACGTAAATTGCTCTTTCTTGGCAAGGTGAAGTCAAATAACAAGAGGCCCCGCTAACCCCAGGTGATTGGGCTCTTTGTGTAGCTCCAAACACGCTCTAACGCTCTCAGCATTTAAAAATAGTCCAAGGAAGCCTTTTCCATTGAGGAAGTCTGATTATTGCAGCTCCCCCACCCACCATGTGGAGGTGGATGGATGTACAGCAGCCGGGAAGCAGCGAGGGGGTCAGATCCCGTTGTCTGCTTGCTCGGCGTAAATCTCGGGCGCTGAAGCCACCCGGAGCGCAGGGGCTGGAGGAGCAGCTCCCGACGCCGCCCGGGCAGCTCCAGAAGAGCCCGAAAGGGCGAGAGAAATCTGGGGAGGGGAGGGATGGGTGGGCGACCGGTTCGTGGCGAGGCGCGGACGAGAACCCGTCGGAATTTACACCGGGGAAAAGTGCGGCTCGCGGGATCGACTTTGTGCGCGGTTTGAACTGGAGGTGGGAGGAGAGAAAAACGGGTCTGGGAGAGAGAGACAGACAAAGGGAATTTTCTCGGGAGCCGCGCGGCTCGATGGATGTCGCCGAGCGAGCCGCAGCCGGGCGGAATCTGGGGCAGGGGGAACGCGGGTGGGTGGCGGGGCGGGGGGTGACCCCCCGGTCCTGCCTTTGTCTGGCAGCCCCATCCTCCCGCCTCGCCGAGCCCCGCGCGTCGCCACCGCCGGCCCGTGCGCCGATGGTGCGGGGCGGGGGCTGCGGTCACACCCACCCTGCACACAGCATCACCGCGCTCACACCCACCCCGCGCACCGCGCACCGCGCTCACACCCACCCCGCACTCAGCATCACCGCCCGCGCCGCGGTCACACCCACCCCGCACTCAGCATCACCACCCGGGCTGCGGTCACACCCACCCCGCACACAGCATCACCGCCCGGGCTGCGGTCACACCCACCCCGCACACAGCATCACCGACCGGGCCCCTCTGCCCAACCCCTCTCCACCACACCGGTGGGCTCTTGCTCGAGGGTCATGGGGTTTGCTCTTCTTTATGTTTTATTTTCTTTCTTATCTCTTTTTCTAATTCCCCCTCCTTTTCTTCCCCTTCCTTCCTCCTTCTTTTCTTCCTCCTTTTCTTCCTCCTCTTCCTCCTTCTTCCTCCTTTTCTTCTTCCTCCTTTTCTTCCTCCTCCTTTACTTCTTCCTCCTTTTCTTCTTCCTCCTTTTCTTCCTCCCTCTTTTCTTCCTCCCTCTTTTCTTCCTCCCTCTTTTCTTCTTCCCTCTTTTCTTCCTTCCTCTTTTCTTCCTCCTTCTTTTCTTCCTCCTTCCTTTTTTACCTCTTTTTTCTTCTCTCTTCTTTATTTTCCTCCTTTTTCATCTATCTTTCTTCTCTTTTTTTTTGTTTTTATCCCCCTTTTGCTGAACAACTTCCACCGCTACGCGAGGAAACGGCGCATCCTGCGCTGAAGGAGCCGGTTGCTCATTTCCGTGGAGTGTTGCTTGGGGTTTTTTGTTTGTTTTCCCCCCCCCTTCCTTCTTCTAAACACAACTTGCATCATCATCACAATAAAACCTCAACGCGAAGGGATTGAGTTGTTTGTTGGTGGTCCTTTTGTGTGCACTTGTGGTTGGGTTGTTGTTTTTTTTTTGACGCCACTTTCATCAGATTCTCGGAGCAGCAAATCTTACCCCACAGATATTTGGGAGGGTTTATTTGCACTGCTCTTTGTGTCTTTTAACGAGGCTTTCGTCTGAAACGGGAGGAGAATGCCCCACCTCACCAGAGAGGTTTGAGGGCTGTTTGTTTTATGGTTCTCTTTAATTTTATGACTATAATAGAAAAAAAACCCAAAAGCCCAAGCCCTAATTTGCCCTTAGGCTCTTTTGTACCACCCGGGCATGTCAGGGTGGGTATTTACAGGTGTGATTTAGACTGGTGCCCTGCAAAGGTGCCTTGGTGTAAGTGAGAAGAGAGCTGCAAATCTTTTGTCCGTGGAGAGAATTTTATATCTGATGAAAACAAGAAATGTAAGGGCCTGGAGTCAGTGATGTGGTGTGGTTTATTCAAATAAAACACACACAAAACCCCCTCAGCTCGGGGCTGGACCCGTCACCCCTTGCTGTAAGTGGGTACAGCACCTCTGATGCTTGCGGGTGGAGCCCACCCTCCTGGGCATGAACTGGCACGTGCTGGTGGTGCACCAGTTTGTACCAGTTCAGACCCTCTGTACCGCAACTGTGTGCACCTGTGCAGGATGTTGCTCTGCAGCAGGAGAGAGGTCAGTGGTGGGTTTGAGTCTGAATTTACACCCAAGGAAAACATCTGATGGAACTACCCCATGGCACGGCCACGTTTTCCATGGAGCTGTTCTGCTGCTCTGTGGTGCAGCGGGGACGTCACCCTGGGCACATCACCCGTCCTGGGCACATCATCACCCATCCTGGGCACAGCTCTGGGGCCTTTTCCTGCTGCCCAAGCAGTGCCCGGGATCCTCGGTGCAAACCTCACCCAGGTCCCACGTTTGGCTGACGTTGGGATGGGTTCGTGCAGCATAACCAGTGACCAGCTCAGGTTCATCTCCACCCCTTGAGCAGCTGCCCGAGCTGGACAGATGGGCCAAGCTCCCGAACCCTGTTCACTGGGGTGGATTTATTTAGCCCTGATGCAGGAGAACGTGTCTGTGGATCCACATCTCCCCCCTCCCCAGTTTGGCGATGTCTAGACTCTATTTATTTATTTGCTTTCAGCCAGATCTTGCTGCTCTGTGGATTAATTCCAGTTAGATAACTGGTCTGGGTGCCGGAGGCTCCGCAGTCCTCCAGGGTTTGTTCCTGTGTGTGAACATTTGTGGCTTCCTCGGGTAATTTGCAAACACATTTACTTTTGAGTCAATTGGCAATCAGTTAACTGACGTTAAAAAGCAAAAGGGGTGGCGGGGGGAAGGAATCGTAGAAGGATCCTTTGCAGGATGCTTTGGGAACTGTGTTACTGGTGAGAAAAAAAAAAGCAAGCAGAATAATAGAAGCTTGGTAGTGGGAATGCAACAAGAAAGGGCTTAATTCTCCCTTTAATATAAAAATCTAACTGGCGGGAGTCTGCCAGGGATCAATTAGCTGATGTCTGAGCGCTGCCTTGACGAGTGGAACGCTACAGCAAAGTTGTGTTTTCCTCTAGTTTCTCCAGGTCCTTTTCTCCTCTTAGTTTTACGTGTTGGTTTTTTTTTTTGCCACCACCTGCTAAGCAGTTCTCTCCCCGTTTAATAACCCACCGAGGCGAGCGGGTTGTTGCCTGTTGGTTTTAAGCTTCAATGACACACGAAGAAAACCTTTCGTTAGGATAAAAAATCCAAACCAAAACCAACAAACAAACCACAGATGACACCCAGGACCCTGCTGCTCACCCAGCCAGGGTGTGCAGGGTCACATCCTGACCTGGCCATGCTCTGTCAGGAGCCAGAGTGATGTCAAAGCCCCCGTTGGGCTGTGGGTGGTGGGTTGAGGTGGATTGGGAGCCTTGGCACCAAGCACTCAGAGTGAGCCTGGATTTTGGCACGGGGCTCTGGGGAGCTGGTGGAGTTTGGCTGGGTTGGTGCTGCTGATGGCTCGGCCTGATGTCCTCACTGGTTTAGAGCTGCTGGAGATCTGGGCCACTGAACCTGCTGGGCTGCTGGGCTTGATGGAGTTGGTCTAATTTCCTGTGGGGTTATTTTCTGCAGTTTTTAAGCACAGGATCCCCCATCTGTCTGTCTCTGCAAAGCTGGCTTTCCTGTCTGCAGGCCTGCACGGAGACCCTCCCTCCTCCTCCTCCTCCTCCCCCTGCTTCTCACACCATCGACTGCACCACGCGTCCTTTTGTCCGTTCCTGGATCCTCCCTCCCCCTCTCCCCACGCTCCCTCCTCGCCCATCTCCCTTTGGCTGTTCATTTTGAGGGGGGGGTCTCTCCTTTGCCTCTGCAGCCCCGATTCTCCCCCTCCCTTGGGTGCCTCTCCTTCCATTTCCACCCCCTCTCCTTCATCCCCAACTCCCTCCCACCCTCTCCAGCTCGTGTGGCTCGCTGACGTTTGCCCTCATTCACGTGGGTTTCTTGCCACCGTTGCCTTCCATCTGTCCTCAGCATGGAACCCTCGTCCTTTGTCACTGCTCCGCTCGCCTGACCCTCGGTGTCGCCTCCTCGATTGTTCCCTGAGCTCAGATCCTTCCCCCCCGCCACCACCACGCGGTCATTGTCCCGTGGCTTAGGAAAAGGCAGACCCTGGCCAAGCCCTGCCTGGGATCCTTTAGGGAATGGGAGCAAGGCTGGGGCTCCTGGGAGGCAGAATGGGGGTCATCGAGAAATTCTCCTTTGGCCTGGGGTGACATGGGGGTGTAACTGTCATCTTGTCGCTCACACCCCCCTGCTTCCCGTGTGTCGTTCCAGTGAGATTCCCCAGGGGGAAATGGTGGCATCCCTGTTAATCTCCCTAAGATGGAATCTCCATCTTTGGAGCGAGCGGAGATGGGAAATGTCTGCAGGGGCTGGGTCAGGGTGAGCGGACCCTGGCCTGGGGCAGGGTGTAGGGGACCCCTGAAGGTTTTATCCCACCCACCATGGACTCTGTAGGGCAAATCCTCACCCCGTGATTTAATCTGTGTGGTTTTATTCCCCTGTTGTGTGCCCAGCACCATAAAGTCCCATCCTTTGAGTTCCCCAGGTGCCAGCAGTCCCACAGTGCAGGTGACCATCGGTCACAGCCACTGCCTGGGAACTAAACAAAGCGTCTAATGTGCTTCAGGGTGTCACCTCCTGGGGGGCAGCGCATGAGCTCCCCTGGGCTCTCCGAGGGGTTGTGTTTGGGATGGGAGATCTGCCCAGCTCCTTCCCCGGGGCAGCTCTGGCAATTCCACTCCCCGGGAGCGTGAAGCGAGCGGCTCGGGGACGACTTTACCGCTGGGTCTGGCAGGGAGTGTGGCAGCGACACGGAGCACGAACCGGCTCTTGTCCCGTCCCGCTGACCCGGGTGGGGGGGCGGTGCAGGACTGAGCCCGGGAGAGCTGCAGGAGCTCCGAGGACTTCTGAAGCCACGCTGGGGGCTGACAGCAGAGTCAGGATTCGCGGGTTCCGGGGCTGTGCCGGGAGGTCTCCCGCCGGTTCCCGCGCCCGGTGCCCACGCGACGGGAGCGTGAACCCGCCGGGCTGAGCGCGCCACGTGGAGCCGCGACCCCGGTGCCGCCAACGGCGATTTCGCGGCAGCCGCAGCGACTCGAGGCGCAGGTTTTGTGACTAAAGGTGCCCCGGGGGGAGGGTTTGATCCTGGCTCGTGGTACGTGGTGGTGCTGGGAGGGGGTGTCGCTGCGTTCCTGTAAACACCCCGAGGTCACGAGCCCGTGACGTCCCTGCGGAGAAGTGGCAGCGCTGAGTGAGTGGCTGGGAGAGGTGTTGTTATTTATTCGGATCTATGTAAATAATAATAATAATAATAATAATAATAATCCTCATAACAACAGCATTCCAGCCCATGAGCTCAGGAATGTTGATTTCTTGGTTGCAGAAGCATCGTTTGTGGTCATCTTGTGTCAGAGTGTGATGTCGGTGTAGCACGTTGAGGAAAACTTGGTGGTGTCAGATGCTCAGAGGAGGGGATCAGAGATGGGATCCTTTTGGGGAAGAGAAGATGGGGCGGGGAGGAGCAGGAGGAGCTGGAGAATCCCACAGCAGCCTCAGTGCTGTATCCTGACCCTCGTGTTCCACGAGCCCCGAGTCAGACACATGAATCCTCAGGGCAACCCTGCTCCCAGAAACACAGTGCCTGGAGAAGCTCGTTTTTAGGGGATTCTTTTGATTTTTATTCCAAGAAGAATCCCCAGCCCACATGGGAACTCAGTGCCAGGGTTGGAAACACCTTCAGGCACCAGGAGAGGCTTTTGGAGAGGTGGCAGGGGGTTTTCAGAAGGGTTTTCAGAAGCTATTTTACAGAACTGAGCCACATCTGTAAAAACATTTTGTTGCTCAATGGCATCCTGGTGCCGTCTGAGAAACCTGGAGCCACCCAGCCAGCTAGAACCCCTTCTTAAAAAAACCCACAAGTATTTTTTAAGCCAAAAAGCACTGAAAAGTCCCTTGCCTTTTTTTTTTTTTTTTTGGAAAAGCAGAAAGATCTTCTCTGACTTGTCAGGAGCTGGGGAGGGAAGATGCTTGGGTGAGGTCTGAGGGGGTGGGTACTGATCTGCCAAAGTTCTGCCATGGTGGGTGACCTCAGGAGAGGGTCCGAGTGCCAAGAGCACGGTGATGGGGAGGCCTCTGGCTATTGGAGTATTGGACCAGGCAGAGAGCTGAGGACAAAAGGCCGCCCTGTGCCTTTTCTGGCTGGTTTGACCCCAAAGCAGACACTGGCACCCTACAACCCTCTGGCCTCTGAGTGGGATCTCTGCCATGTCTGACGTGGGGGGCTCAAATTGATGCATTTCTGCTGTGAACCCCAGAGCTGCTCTGTGGGGAGGGGAGCCAGGGCAGCCATCTTCTCCGAGGGGCAACATGGCAGGGCCTTGGCCTCGGTGGGGACCAGCTTTGCTTCCTCACCGGGGCTGCTGCCCCATGGGGAGGGAGTGAAACTCCTCCTGCCCTGGCTCCTTGGGGCCTGGGGGGTGTGTGAAGGGGACGTGTCCGAGGTGTAGGTGGCCAAGGGGATACTGCGGTGGGGGGCAGCGCCCAAAATGGCAGCACCCGCCTGAGGCCGGGGCAGCCGGGAGGGGTTCTCTGGGGATGGTGAGGGGAATAACCATCCCCTGGCGTTTCTCCCCTCAGCGGGGAAGGGGCTTTGCCCACGTTCCTGGTCCCTGGGCAGCAACAGTGGGGCCTGCTGAAAACATAGCAGCTCAACCCGCTTTCTGGAGGAGATGGGAGGGCGGCGGCAGAGCCTCTCTAACCCCTTCTCCCCACCCTGTTTTCTCTCTCTCTCTCTTCCCCCAAGGCTGCAAGATCAAAGCCCTGAGGGCGAAGACCAACACCTACATCAAGACACCAGTGCGGGGCGAGGAGCCGGTCTTCATGGTGACGGGACGGCGGGAGGACGTGGCCATGGCGCGGCGGGAGATCATCTCGGCCGCCGAGCACTTCTCCATGATCAGGGCCTCCCGCAACAAGGCCGGCACCACTTTCGGCAGTGCTCCCACCTTGCCGGGCCAAGTGACCATCCGGGTGCGCGTGCCCTACCGCGTGGTGGGCTTGGTGGTGGGTCCCAAGGGAGCCACCATCAAGCGGATCCAGCAGCAGACCAACACCTACATCATCACGCCCAGCCGCGACCGGGACCCCGTCTTCGAAATCACCGGGGCGCCCGGTAACGTCGAGCGCGCCCGGGAGGAGATCGAGACCCACATCGCGGTGAGGACGGGCAAGATCTTGGAGTACAACAACGAGAACGATTTCCTCTCCAGCAGCCCCGACTCCGGCATGGAGAACCGCTACTCGGAGGCATGGCGGGTCCACACGCCAGCGCCGGGCTGCAAGCCCCTCTCCACCTTCCGCCAGAACAGCTTGGGGTGCATCGGCGACTGCTCCGTCGACCCCGTCTACGAGACCCCCCGGCTGAACGACCAAAACGACTTCAATTACGGTTACCTCTTCCCCAACTACGGCGTGAACAAGCAAGATCTGTATTACGGGGTGCCGGAGTCGGGCGCCCCGATGTGGGCCGGGCAGGAGAACACCAACCCCGTCTCCGTCCTCTTCTCCAAGCAGCAACGCTCCAGCAGCACCGGCGCCATCCACCCCAACTCCCACCGTTCCCCATCTTCCTCCATCCAAGAGCCCAACCTCTCGGGCCTGCCCAGGAGGTCGCAGGGGGAACCCCTGCAGGGGTTCTCCAAGCTGGGGACCAGCGCCGCTGCCCGGACGTCGGTGTCGGGCAGCCGCGAGTGCATGGTGTGTTTCGAGAGCGAGGTCACGGCAGCGCTGGTGCCCTGCGGCCACAACCTCTTCTGCATGGAGTGCGCCGTGAGGATCTGCGAGAGGACTGACCCCGAGTGCCCCGTGTGCCACGCTGCAGCCACTCAGGCCATTAGAATATTTTCCTAAAGAGACA